>JAMKCH010033758.1:0-30761 GCA_023653785.1 Ophioderma brevispina | reverse complement strand
TGAAAAAGAAACTAAGGAGAAAGATGCATTATGAAATAATGAAAACTGCAACAACCTTAAATCATGCTGTTTGATCTGTGGAACTTGTGGCTCAAATAAATGCTTGTGGCAATGCTTAGCTATAACTCGTACTTATTGAAGTGTCATTACCTGGCAACCTTAAACTCAAATACATCTGCGATATAAGTTGCAAACTTGACCCTTGATCATGCTAATATAAATTTGGGGAATGGGGCCCACCTTACAATATGATAACAATAATTTGGTCAAGTTATAAGCATGTCTGATACAACTGGGATCTACCAAATACCAAGGCATAAAGTAAAAGATGCTTCACTAAAAATAGGTGTCTCTCTCTCTCTCCTCTTTCGCCCATCCGTTCCCTCTCACTGAATCCTACATCTATAGATCCTAAATAATTTACTCTGCTGGCTACCATATGGCAGGATCTAATTTCAGAGTCTTTCATCTTTTTCAGGCCTGCTAAGCTAGGTCCGTTACATAAGATAAAATAGAAAATTTTCCAATATGGCGGGTATGAAATGCATACGGACGTGTGAAGTTTTCATCCGGGGCTTTAAAGGGGCAACGAGAGATTCACATGTCAGGTGTCCCTAAGAAATCGAAAGTTCTGCTGGTTTGCCCTCATGTTCCATCAAAAAAATATCCCATCTGAAAAGGATTAAGCTGAGAATGTTTCTTTGGAACAAAAATTGTGAAATTTATTTTCGTGATAGGAGCAAATACGAAATTCAGCCTTGTGTGTTTTTATTGAAATATAAGCAAACAAAAATCACTATTTTCTCTGAGACATTTCTGTAGCAAAATACAAGGTAAGAAATCTATTGAGTGTCTTACTCTATATGAAGTTACTATATGACCACAATATTTGGGTGACTTCAAAAATCTCTCGTTGCAACTTTGCACCTTTAATCAGTAATATTGCAACAGTTCTAATATTTTTTTTATTAATACCCCGGGTATTAATTAGCAACTTTGACCATGGTAGGTTCCGAAACAGAGTCCCAACCAACTCCGCTAGTTTTTGTATTGGTAATCAGCGAAAATAAGCGCGTTCGTGCCGATTGGAAATAAATTACCTGGACAACTGTAAACTGAGCATCAATGGATACATTATTGTATTAATACACCTCATGAATATTAATGAACAAATAATGCTATTTCATGGCTGATTCCTAATACGCGTTTGCGATTCCTAGGGAAATAGTTCGAACTGTTTCCCTACAACCTCGTCCCCGAAGTCACAGTAAGGTGGTTAATAAAAACAAATCTACATGGTTTATCCGGAAATAGGGCACACATTTCCCTTGGTACTGGCTACGGTTCTATCACCCACTCACCCTTGGGTTCGGGGGGAATAGGCCCGTAAACAGTACCCAGGGAAACTTTAGTGTCCCATTTCCCTCTAACCATGTAGTATTTGTATAATGTTACCGTAACGAAAGGACGAAACCACACTAACTAACAGAGTATCTGGGCGATTGTAGGAGCCTTGCGGTCGCAGCTCAAAACTGGATGGCACCCAGTGATGAACATACGAATGATGGGATTTATACACATGATGCACCGCGCGAGTAAGTACATACTGGTAGCACTTGACCTCTACACATGGATGGCTGGCGTACCGTTGAATAGTCGCTGATTGAAAAACCACAGGAAGTTGTATTTTGTCTCTACGAAATATGGATTAACTTTATTGTCAAAGTTAAAGGGAATTGTGTATAAACAATAGAACATGTGTGGAATATGCGCACCAGAAGGTGTGTGCATATTTCCCGGCCATATGCGGAAGGGAAAATGCAAATTCCTGTTGTTTTAATCGGCGACTCGGACCCGTTATCCATGCATGTTAGTGACTGGTAGCAATTTCCAGTACGCACTTCTTGCTGCAGAGTGAACCCGCATTTGCCGTCGAGCGCTGTGACGGGGCTGTGAACGAGGCTCCAATGGGCCCTTGTCTCGTGAATAAGAAAAGTGAATAGCAAAAACCCGGCATTGTCAGAGCCCCTGAGGAAATCAAAAAGTTTATCATATATACATCGTGCAGTGGCGGGGGGGGGCACCCCGCGGGGGTCGGGGTGGGATGCGGTGGTCAAATGCCCACCAGAGTCGAGGCCTTTGATCTCTCCATCCCCTCGCCCCCATAGCAGCCAGCAAACTCCCGATGTGCATGGATTACACCAAAAACATCAGGTCACGCGCTGGCCATTCAAAACACGGACATTTAATCGCATTTCCCAAGAAAAATCGATGTCCAGGGTAAGAAAGTTTTGTGTCTAAAACGGTCCCTTTATACCACCCGAAATCGTTCAACAGAAAAAAACTTCTAACGGTCACAATATTTGTGTTTAAAACCTTATAATTAAAACCGAATATGGTCAAATTTCTTACAGGAACGCCTATTAAAGTCTGGTGAAGAGACTCTTATTTGATCAATGCCACTCATAACAATAGCTCAGTGGAATGTTGTCGGCTGCTGTGCTTCGCCCCCAATAAAAACATTCTGGGCCCGCTCATGACAACAAGTGCTAATTGCTGGAACAAATGGAAATTGTCACAAATTCACAGTCTGATTTTGACAATCAAGACGAGGAACAAATAATCTTACGTGATAAAATTTCCCCTTTGTTAACCCTGGCATGCAGGTTTTGCTCGTAGTAGGAACTTTTCAATATAGTGGAAGGGCCCATGTTCGAACCCTGAACATGGTCCTGGAGTGCAAAATAAAGCTAATTATGGTAAGTTGTGTAACCAATTGTGAGAGTGGATTCCCGTACAGCCACGGCCAGGTAGCAAGTAGTCTTGCAAGCCACGGAATTAATAACAACAAATATTTTCTCTTAACCAAATGAGGGATTTCATATTCAGGCAAACTTCGACGCCGGATTCCTGCTATGATATGATTCAAACAATCAACTGTTTGGAAAATGATGAAAGAAGAGTAATTAACATCATTTTCCACTGACACCTCTCTGAAAAAAATACTTAAAATAAACATACCTTTAACTAAACAGTCAGGAGGGCGAGAGAGAGAGGAGAGAAAGAGAGGAGAAAAAGCATTACTATTGTAAAATGCGACTGCGCGTTCCGACAGGTCGCTAATCGCTATTCCGAAAATGAACAACAGTGTTAACGCTAGTCCGACATAAGCGTTTATTCCTGTTTGAAAAGGATGTCGGACTAGCGAAGTGTTTTTTTTTTCATTCTCCAGACCAGCGCCGTGTCTGAATAATTAGTATCGAAACTATCGCCATACCTTTACAGGTCTTCCACGTTATCAGCTATTGTCTAATACTGGTGGGTATGACTGGTGGGCAGAATGACGCTGGGCAAATGTGGCAAGGTAGTTCGACTGGTTGATAGCAAATAAATATGCTGGATCGAAAGATGTCGTCCTCCCAATCTTTTAAAGTTCTATGTTTACGATGTGTCTCTTGCCATGGCGATCAACTCTAATGTCTGCCATGAATGAAATAAAAATTTGTTAATTTTTACCGGGACGAATGAATCCGAGTCAATCTTTTACGGATTGAATTATTCCTGTTTAAATCAGAATCATTAGTCTACAGGGGGTATGGATTTTAAATATAATAGCGCATTGGGTAAACAGCCCAGTTTGAATATCCAATAAGATTCACGAAAGCATATAAGTAGCGCGACCTAGAAAATCAAAACTCATTTTGGCCTAAACAAAACAGTTCTTTCAAGTCTTTTCTCACCACCTAAAAACGTGTCCATGCACCCTCTGAGCGCCCGTTATCTCAACGTTTGCAGGTTCCGGCTTCTCGAGACGACGTGCTTTAATATCGGCTTTACCCATACGCGACCGGAATAAAATTTTTCATGAATTTGTCCTACAGAATTACGTGGAACAAACACACACAGGGTTGTATTTCTAGAACTCAAATTCCTGATTAGCACGCACAGTCACGGCACGCTATAAAGTGTGAGGTGACAAATTGTTGTTGATATTTTAAGAGCAGCATAATTTGCATTTCTCACTGAAATCATGCATCGATTATAGCATCGGATAGCTAAATTATTCTGTTATTTGTGTGAAGTAAGGACTCATATTTGCGTATTAGCGATAACCACGAGTTGAGAATGACGATTAGGTTGATCCGAGGAAGCTCAGAGCCATAGATATACATAAGCGCGAAGAGCTAGGCCCGTAGCCAAATCGAACGAAGCACGACGCCTTGTTGCGCCCAGTTAACATGTTACGTATGAGTCTGGTCACTGGACCGGAAGTTTGATGCTGGCAGGCAAAACATTAGCGGTCACCGTATACCGTGTATAGGATCGGTTGAGTGTAATTTGATTATCGTCATAACAAGCTTTGAATTTCATAAATATGTTCTAATTAATTATTATTACCCCTGCCATACTCAACAATGCCAGACAGTTATTATTAGGTCGGTTGCGCTAACCGCGAATTGACTCCAAAAGGGGCGAAATAGACTGCATTTTACCCTATTTTCGCATTATAGCTCAAAAAGCGGTGATCCAAATTCTACTAATGTATACATTTTTCAAGATGGATGGTACTGACATATTTGTTTCCTTGTTATCTTCATTATCATAAAAGTAAAATAATAAAAAAAATATACAGGGTGATACGAAAAAAAGTTACATAAAAATAACATATTTTTTAACACTGCATAGTTACAGAATTATGAAATGCATGTACTAAGAAATCCCTTTTCCCGGTGTTATTTGTAGCCCCCATTAGAATCGGCATATGTGCTATACCGGGTGCAAAAAAGTTGAACTAATTATTAAAAACAAATGCTGTTTATCTTTTTAATCATGACCAAGGGGTTAGCAGACGTGAGCTTACAGGTGATGAACAAGAAAAAAAGAGAACACAAAAAGGCAGAAGTATGCAGGCTCAATGCTGCATGCAGGTAATGTGAAGGTATGAGCAACCGAAACAACTGTCAATGGCTGAGCGCGTGATAAGATTGTGAGTAGGACCCGGGGTAGGACCCTCTAGGCCTACATTTTTGATATATTTTCCGTGTGAATTACCCCAAGTATGGTATAGCTAGGTCTGGTCTTGGCCTTGGTAGGCCGATCCTATTCATGCCTAGCTAATAGTAGGAAGTTAGGGACGCTAAATAATAGAAAATAAAATGTACGGGATGTAGTTGACCAATCAGTGAACAAAGACTATATTATTCGGTAGATAAAACGAATATTGACTGGGCTTATATCGGGTGATGAAGCGATTATAGCTCCCTCGTTGGCCTCGCATACAGGACTACTATCTATGTAGGCCTAGCATACCTGGCTACTAGACTATGTAGTCTAGCAGACTTGTAGGCATAGCATACTATGTAGGTCTAGCATACTATGTAGCCTAGCATACCTGGCCTACTAAACTACGCCTCGGGTGAATATTTTAGGCCAGGTATGCTAGGGGCAATTGGGAGCGATAATATCATCATCACCCTCATGGACCGTCAATATTTGTATAAATAGTTAGACTATCGATTTGTGGAGACATAATATGTGGAAGTAAACAAGTTCTAAAACCTGCACATGTCATGTACGTACCCAGATGTAGGCCTACAGTGCAGTTTGCGGTAAGATCTGTCAAGACTTGTGGAGACACACCCGGCCCAGGAATTCTTCATCTGCACTATTGGTCAAGACTCTCTGTCATTTGATTTATGCCCCGCGGAACAGGGACACGGCTTGATACAAAACTGGGAGTTAGGAAATAAAAGGAAGCACTTCTTCACAGAACCCGATACAAAGAATTATTATATAAGCATCAAAGGGATCTGTATGCTTTTAGAGACTCCGTGCGGAATGCTTGGGTGTGCGATGAGTGGATTTATAGGTAGCCTGGCATCGCTGCCAATCTTTTTTTGTATCTTCCAAACAGTAGAATTGTAAACTCATAAGGATCGCGGTATAAGTGTTCCTCAGATTTTGTTTTCAGTCGCTCCAAGTACTCTCTGCGATTGTTTCAGATAAATCTTTAACATTTCACATTCACGTTCCATCTTCACGATTAATATCTCGAAGAAAAAAAGCTTCGCGAAAACGTACCACCACAGAGAGAGGTTGAGATTAACGTCTGTCAAGCCTGTTTACTATTCTGCGGAAAGCGGGGACCTCGAAATGTTTTGCCATGCCAGGCTGCGCGCGCACATCGTAGTCAATTGATGCTGAGTCAGATGTAACTGGTCTATTAGATGGAGGAAAAACTTTGCCTCCAATAAATATTCATGAGCTGAGCGGTAAGTGTCACTTGGCGTAATGTCCGCGTTGCGCGTTGCGCACCGTAGCGCTGATTAAAACGCGACGTTGGACTGGACGATTCACGCTGTGTTTACGCATTAGTTTTTCAAGTCAATACAAACAGGAAACGCTAAAGGTTTTCTTTTGATGTTGGGTATATCCGAAGTTTGGTTTTGATTTCTTTAAAGACAGTGAAAGAGTCAAAATAATTAAAGTTGCCTGGAGAATTCACAGAAAAGGAAAAACGGTAGTTTTAAAAGATATGAAGTTCCATTCAATTCATGTGTGTACGGACAGTAATGACAAGTATATCCGATTTTGTCCTATCACTTGCAAGGTGTGTTAGGATGTACCTATACTTGTTACAAAAAATGCAAAAATTCTGATTTTGATGATTTTGTTATTTAGATTTCAGCAAATCTGATGCATGTTCGAAATTAAGGAAAGAATGCCAAACCCGTGGTGTGTGTTTTTGTTTGTTTGTTTTCGTTTGTTGTGAACAATATCGGGCATATAGATTAGGGGATTCAATTTCCAAAGACGACACATCATACAAATGATATAGGGAGGGCGTAGTGAGGGCCATTGATTGAGGTGGAACCCAAGACGTACAATACCAACTTGAGTTGGCGGACTCGCCTGTTTCTGCATTTTCAGTGGAAGGTGAAGAGGAAGGTACCCCCTGTGTATCACGGGAAGAGGGGTGTATTCTGAAATTTTAATAAAAGAAATTGAAAGTTAAATTACTATTAAATTTAAACAGTATTTTGAGGGAAGGCGTATTGACAGTTTAACAAAAGAAAACGGAGAAATAAACCGAAATGTCGTCTTTCGTGTAATAAAAGATAATTTAGTAAAGCACGACCATGACGACAGAAAACCCAAGCCTGCTTGTCCATGCACGGGCCGGTTATAAGGACAGCAGGCAAGTTATAAAAAGTTTTTGGTTTTCTTTTCTTTATCTCTGTCTTCTCTTCCCTCGTTTTCTCTCTCGTTTTCCTTCTTTTTTTATTTTTGCGACGTCTTTTACAAATAATTTTAAAAACTTTAGGCAAAACGGCAGAACATGCTGCGATGATTTATAGGTGAAACTATTTCGGCAGTTTTCCAAGCGGGGACAAATATCCCAGGTGTATCTGGTCTCTCTTCCCAATTAATTTCTCCCTTAGTTAAAGGGGAAAGCAGCGATTTGTCATGATCCGAAACAATTAAAAAACCATTCAAAATTCGTATTTGGATTTTTGTTACTGATGTGCTAACATAATCAGCAAGTGGTTGGCTGCTAATCAGGGTATGAAAGGACAAGGCAGACTTTTATATGATTCTGTAACTTCTCTATATACGTGCGTATCAAAAATTCCGACTTGAGATCAAAAAGGCATTCCCTAATGAATAAGGCATAAACCTGGCACATGCATGGCATGCACAGCTTGACCTCAAACACAAACACTAGTGCAGAGATCTTTGTTTATTATGTAATAGATTTTTCACTTATATTTGGTGTTGTTAGTCCTACATAAGTAGTTATATTCGAATTATAACATACTTATCTTTGATTTATAAGCTAAAAATGCATTTATATGTTTTTTCTTCTCTCTCGCATTATCACTGCTTCTCCCTTGTAAACAAGGTTTCGAAGTTCACCTTTTCGAAAAACGTTATAGGAAAGTTCTTAGAATCGTTTATTTGTTTAGGGGAAAATCTTTCTCCGAAAGTGAAAAATAACCCGTTTCAAAACAAAAAACCTGAATTCATTTAGTTTTAATTAATTATTGAATATTATTATTTTGCTTATTGTAATCTATGCTGAGCTCGCATGCATCCCTTTTGTATGAGTTACAACATATAGGCCTCTAGTTCTTGTAAATTACACTGTAAAATGATTAGATGTCTTGGCTATATCCCCTCTTCAACATGAATATAGAATTCAAATTGACAATAACCACAATAACTTACAAAGAGTCTTCCATCAGTTCTTTTCCGAGTTAAAAATGGCTTTTAATCCGCTTCAATTACCACCTTTTAGAGCGGTGGGTTTGAGGATTTCAAATGTTTCATGGGCGAAAGATGACGGCGTCATCCTTCGCTTCCGTTCACAAACTGATCTCCCCTGAGATTCCTTGATTCATAAATATGGATCCATTTGAAAGTTCATGTTCCTCTCTATCAATGCTCTCCTGTCGAAACCCCTTTAATACCCTCTTCGTCTTACCGTTTTTTTTCATATGCCCCGTATAGCCATTCAACCCTCCATTCCCCCTGGCGTAAAGAACGAACCCTCCCTTACGAAAAGAGGCTGCATGCATGGCTTGTATGAGCGTCTTCTGGCTAACAAGACACTGACATCATGTCTCAAGAACTGTTGTCACTCACAAACGGGTTGGCAAGCGTTTGTCTATTGATACCAGTGTTATGAAGTTCTCTTTTTTTCCCTTTTTTTGTAGCCCGCTCCTGTACTGTTCATTTCTTCCCAAGTTTCGTCCTGTCTCGCTTTGTTATGCCCGGGGTTTATTGCTTTGATTTAGCTCTTGAGAATCGTCAGGGATTAGTTGTGCGTCACCACTCAAATTATCTAATCGCGTACAACCCTTGAATCGCGCATGATGAATTTAGCGACGTGCGTTGTCTTAAGCGTGCTGCGTGGCGATCTGTAAACGGTTCGAAAATAAACAAGCCAGATCTAATGACTAAGCGTGCCGCAAAACGCGCAGGCAAGGGCCTTCAGCGCCTTCGGCGCTATAGATTTCTGTGCTCAGGGGAGGGCGGCCAAGAAATCCCAATTTCAGACGTCGCCATTGGTTTAAACACGTAAAGCGAAATCTGACGAAAAATTCTGAGTTTTTATATGTGTCAAGGAAGATTTTCTATTCCAAAACCGCTGGAGGTGAAGAATCAACTCCAATTGAAGGGTTATTTCTGAATGTTTTGTATTAATAACGCAACGAGGACGAGGTCGTATATGCGTCATGGAACACCCATGATCGACTCACATCAAAGCACTCAAATGGGTTTGTGGTTGCACTCCGAATTGCCTGTAATTTTTTGACAATTTTGGTGAATTGCTATAATGAATGAGGCTTGGCCGCCACCGCCTGTCTGTGCTCAGAGCAGATGAGCGCCATATTCACGTCCCTGTGAGAAGCGAAGCTTGCCCGGGAAATCCTAGCCTTTTATCAAGGCTTTGATTCATGTGATTCAATTTGTGTGAGTCCGCGTCCGCCCCTCTCTGGACGCTCAAGTGCCGTCGCCTCGCTCCGCTCGGCTCACGCTTCGGCGTTCGACACGCGCCTTCGGCGCGATCGGTTGGTGGATAAAATGCGAGGCGTCTTTGTCAAAGACTAGGGAAATCCCCACAACCTGCCGTGCAGTGGGGCATCGCCAGTAATATGCCGTTAAAATAAAACATCATTTCATGATGCCATGCCATGTTAGTTTTTTTTCATGCAGCGAAGGGCGTGGCACCGTTGCCTTGCAGTTCTGCTTTGGGTGCAGGCTTCAAGGCTTTTAGCTTGTTAAATAAACTTTTGACTTTGGGAGGAGATACTAAAAGAGTCCTGTTACAAGGATAGTAGTCAAAACACAGAATTTTAAATGATCGCATATAACTTCACTACACAAAAGGTAGCAAATTTAGTTTTAAAATGCAAAACAAAATATGGCTAAAATTATGTGTCCTTTTATTTTTGGCTTGTTATAAAATTTTAAAAATAACAAACCCCGAAAAAAAAATATGATTCATTCATGATTGAACGTGCAAATTCCTTTTATAATGATTTTTTTACTAGAAAAATAATAAGGGGGGAAGGCGGTAGCCTTGAGGTCCCTTGCCTCCTCGCACTAGCAAACATGGCGGCTCAAGATAGCAGCACAGTGTAACGGCGTGGCGTATATTAGAGGATGAAGGGGATTCCGTCTAGGGAAACTGGTAGGATTCCAGGAGCTAATATGAGAATTTGGCCCGAAATTATACTCCAGAAGCATATGGTCCAGAGCACATTGGTGTAGAAGAAATTGAAATCCTGCCCAGCCTCAGCAGGAAAGGAAGGAATGTATTTTTCTATAATCAATGGGCAATTCTACACGGCAGCGCGCAGATCCAGATCGGATCCAGATCGGAGCCAGATCTCGTATCCAGTTTGCGTCTACACGGGCATGATCCAGATCTGCAACGCGACATGGTGAGTACAAGCTTGGTAGTGTCCACACCAGACCGGATCAAAACCTGCACGCGTAGCCCGATGATTTGTAAAAGCCCCGAGATAAAAAAATGACAAAAATAATAAAGGTTATTTGCTGAATTCCATGCAGGATTTAAATCTCAATTTTCGCCCCAAAACACGAATGTGCAAAATAATGTAACAGTATGTTGAAAAATAACTGGACAAATATATATCAACAAATAGAGAACAAATGGACCTTTATCATACATTTTGGAAGCAGTATTTATTTACTCAGTTCCCAAAAAGGGAAAAAGTAAAAATGTGTTACTCAACTTTAAACGATAATTTGGTCAAGGTTCTATGAAAAGAGTTCTCTTAAATTTTGTTAGGCTATGAATGAATCTCATCTACAAAATAGTTAAAAATCGCTCATAGAACTCTTTCGTTCAGTAGAAATTGAGCAGAATTTTACAGCCATATTTTAAGGGCACCGAGATGACGAACGGCAGTTGTTTGACCGATTCAAACCCACTCGCGTGGACTGCGTGAAGTTCATTGACACTAGCAACGCGGTGCGAAATTGGTCAAAATATGCGCCGAAATACAGAGTAGCAGTGCCTGCGTGACGCAGTGATGTTCGTCACACGGGTCTATTTTTAGGTCGTGTTGCTGAGCGGTGTAATTAAAACCAACAATGTTGAAATCAAAATCAGCTGATGTAGAAGCGAATGAATGGAGATAAGTTGTGTCTGAGGCACATTCCGACCAAATTCTGAGTATGTGTCTGACAAGAAAAACAGGTTAAAATAAAAATATGGTCAACTGTTGAGTGTCCTCGGTTTGGAAACTATAGGCCTAAATCATGGTTAATCGTCTCGCTTTAGGACTAAAACGGGGGAAAACAACAAGTTTGTTCATCGGTAAGCCGCGCACACATTTTATTTTGGAAGCAGTTACTTGTAACCGCAGCATTTTTTTTATTTCAGGAATTGAGAAAATTGGAGTTTCTTTTAGTATCGTTAACAATGATGCCTCCTTGTTTAAAATGCATCATCAGAGATCGTAGTTTTTTAATGGTTTGCGACTGTCTTAACTGTGGTCTGAATTAAACTTAGCTTACATTTGGCAGGATTTGAGGATCTCTTGGGGGAAATCCTTTTATTATTAAAATGATTTTTTTAAATCAATAAATAACCGCATATTTCGCATTGAACTTTGTAGGGATATTGGTAGAACTATACTTGTGTTTTGTTTACTTGTTTTTTGACATGTTCTTGATTTGTTTGCTGTTGGGGGGTTGCTTTGTTTTTGATTTGCCTTTTGGGGTTTGCTTTGTTTCGGCGTAATTGCTTTGTATTATTGTGCGTTTTTGTGTGTGTGTGCCTTATCATGACAGGCATTCTTTAAAGTTTATTTCCATCCGGAAATTTTGAAAGAAAAACTATGGCTGCGGGACTTATGCCTAGTCTATGCCCGAGACTTTATCGTAATTCAGCTTGTCAACTTGCGCACATCTCAATAGGCTACGCAAAATTCCTTGAACTTTGCCAGCGCAGCGTGAAACACTTGCATTGAAATACACGCCCGGAGTTCACTGCTCGGCTGCGCGTACTCAAATGGCGATTGGAATACTACATTACGCGTCATGCCTGAGTTGATCGGTAGTGGTGTGGTTAGTGTCGCTGCCCTTTAAGCGCGTACTTTTAGGTTACGCGTAAAGTACTCCTCGATTACCAAGGTTACGCGTAGCATTACGTACACTTTACGCTTCGAAAGGTCGCAGTACGTCGCACTCACTGCGCCGTGTAGAGTTCTATAAACGGTCTCCCGTGATCTGGATCTCGGGGAAACGGATCCGAGCTGGATCTGCGACTGCACCGTGTAGATTGCCCCAGTGATACAGAAATCACCACAATGATCAAATAAGATAATGTAAGGTCACAGAAAGTATTTGGTAAATTTTGTAAAAGAAGTATAATTTTTTTCAATGAAGCCCCAACGCGGGTTGATCTCGTATATGTCCCCGGTTGTTAAGCAGGACTTTATAAAAAAAATACTCTTTCAGCCGTCTATTGTTTCCGAGCAATTTGCTGTTGAAAGCAGATTGCTTCCGGTGAATACCAGTTAATCGGCGGGTCACCCAAGTTTATTGTTATCTATTGGTCACAGTCATAAAATGTTGGTACAGGGTCGTTTTACACGGGCTTCACAAATACAATAGGAAAACGCACCCTGCTATTGTCACATTCACTACAAACGTCTGCATTTATCATAAAATAAGCCATTTTGTATAAGAATTTGGATCCAGATGGACTTAACGGAAGAGCTGGAAATGCTACGTTTATGTCGTCCATGGTGAAATAGGGCCACCTCGAGACAATAACTCTAAATTGATGTGCCGAACCATAAAACAACTAATGGATGGCATAGACCCGTACATGGCGCTATTTCCCCGGCTGATTTTGACATTGGAAGGCCGTTTCCAGCAGCCGTTGAATTATTATAGACGGATTCCGATAATAATTATTCTAGACAAAATTCGTTGTGAGACACAGACATTTTCGAGTTAACCATCACAGGTATGGTTTTAATAGCCAGTTACCAATGCACCGTGTAAAAAATCTCAATTTTTTTGAAAAATTGGGGGCGCTCTTCAAAAAGCTGCTACTAGTGCTTAATGATTTGGATGCTTTAGGTGGATCCAATAGCTGGCTCAAGAGTGATAAAATAGTAATGAAAAATAACTTTGTCAATAGATGGTTATAATAAAACAAATGAAAACCAATGATATGGACATTTGTTGAACAATCACATGATTCATGATGGTTTTAGTGCAGATATTGGACAAATCACAAAATCCAGCAGTTTTCATATTTTTACATTTTGAATTTCATTTTTGTGAAAACTCTACATCCATTTTCTATTTTCTTTGCAGATTATGAAAACTGGTGCACTTTTACATGATTTCCCTGCTGCGGGCATCATAGAGATATTCATAATTTAACCCTAAAGAGCCGGGCTTTTTGCACCCAACTCACCACCGGGGGGGGGGGAGGGCGGATTCCGCCCCCTAGTCTCTCGGAAACGGATTGATTGATAACTATCATATGTTTGGTACCAATGGATAGCTATGACCCCCCCCCCCCCACGAGTCCATTGACACCAAAAAAAGTACAAACATACCTTGTATGACGTCACAGTGACGTCAAACATGACGTCATGCAAAATTGCGAAAAATCTCAAAAAATCGCAAAAATTCATGGTTTTTCGCCATTTTTTCAAGGAAAAGTTGGATTTTTTGGCCATGATGTGTGTCAAAGTATGCACACACATGCTATTGCAACAAATAAATCAAATAAATAAGATAAAACATAGTGTAGCTGTATCCTTAGCACAAAAAACTGGATTTCTGCTGTTCCTGTGTAATTTCAATGGGAAATAGCTTTTCTTCGCACGCAGTGCGCGATTACGCAACGCCGCGTCATAACCGTAGGTCCGATTTTGTTCAAAATGGTCTTAAATTGAGCGCAAGGCTCAAAGAAAAAAGTCTTGCAGTTTCGGCGTGAAAAAATACCAAATAGGTGAGATACGACCAAAAATGTCGAGGGGGGGGCGGATTCCGCCCCGGGCCTTTTAGGGTTAAGATATGGGCATTTCCCCCCAAAAAACATCGTTTTAACAGATTTTTGGAAAGAAAATTCAATATCTTGAGTTATGAACATTTTCACAATACCCGCAGCAGGGAAATCGTGTAAAAGTACACCAGCTTTCATAATCTGCAAAGAAAATGGAAATAGGATGCAGGGTTTGGAAATAAAAATTCAAAATGTAAAAATATGAAAATGGCTGGATTTTTTCTGTTTTACAGTATCTGACAGCTAAATCCCTCACAAATCATGACAAAGACACATACCATTTGTTTTTTGTTTTATCATAATTGTCTATTGACAAAACTGATATTTCATTCCAATTTAAAGGGGGATGTCCCGATTTAAGGATATGAAGTTTACATCTTGATAGATTGGCCTTCACTCCAAAACCCCATCTGTAAAGTTTCACGCCGATATTTCAATCCATTTTGATGCGAGAGCTAAAAAACGTGATTTTGTAAGCCCCATAGAGTACTGTGTAAAATTAATATTGGTCGACCAAATTGGGGCATATTTTCGCTCATAACTTCCAAACCAAACATCCTCTGGCTCTAAGTTTTCACAGTGTAAATGAGAAAAATAGCAGCTTACTTCTGATACCAAAATGTTGACCACTTCCGGTAAAATCTGGCGCTTCTGGGTACGAGGCTATTAGCGATCGGGCCATGGACCTTTAATCATTCTTGAGCCATCTATGGGACCCACCTTAAAATTTGCTGGGATTTCTATAACTTCAGAGACCATGCGCTTTTTCAAAACCTAAAATCCATCGCTTTTAATTCGTTGTTTTTTACCCCAAACACCCTTTCACGTCATAACAGACCAACTATGTAGTTGACATTCCGCAACAAGAAGCTACAAGAATACATTATTTTATAATGAATTCAGGTATTTTGGACCTCAAATTAGGACATTTTCCAGAGCTTCTTCGACCAGCTATTGAGGTTACAGCCATTCAGGGGCGGCGCCACCATGGGGTAAAATCATAGGAGGGGCGACCGAAACATAAGGGGGGCGACGAAACAGTTACAAAAATGAAATCCATTTGGGTTAAAAAAAAACCCGAATTTTTGCGCAAAAATACCTGTTTTTCCTAAATTTTGAAAATCTCGGGGGGGGGGGGGGCGGCCGCCTGTTACCTGTTACTCCCTGGCGCCGCCCCTGATTCCATTGCCTTCTCGTGTACAAGAAAATAACGCATGTTGGCGTGACCTCCTGATTGACTAGCAATACCAAATACAGAAGGGCGTATTACTTTTTACTGTAACGAAGAGTACCCTCTAGATAATCTCGGTAAAAAATAGGTAAAAATTCCAATGTTTATTCTCACCTTCTGAATGATCAAAAGAAACAAGTAAGAAAGTCGTCATTAAAATAGATAAATGAAGCGATACAGTATACGAAGCAGGGGAGCCCTTCTAATAGGACACGCGGGTTAGCGCCGAGTTGGCAGCTTATTACCTCGGCGGCATGCTTAAGTTTGTAGTACACTGTTTTGCCTCGAAAGTTCTCCCGTTGTGTTGGCGCCAAAGTGTGGTAAAATCCATTTTGATGTCTCTTGGAGTCTCACAACATTTGTCTAATATAAAACCCGTTGTAGGCGGTATTGGTACGTGTACTCCAAGCTCCAAAAAAAATAATTCGGTCAAAAATTACCATTCGTAAACGTAAATTGGCTACATGGCAGAAGGTTATACTGAGCTTCATGCAGAGACCAGCAATTTGACTAACAAAACTGAAG
This sequence comes from Ophioderma brevispina, assembly GCA_023653785.1. NCBI lineage: Eukaryota > Metazoa > Echinodermata > Ophiuroidea > Amphilepidida > Ophiodermatidae > Ophioderma > Ophioderma brevispina. The sequence continues at coordinate 14,937 of JAMKCH010033758.1, read as the reverse complement.
ACAAGCCACAAAAGGCTCAATCCGGGTGTTGACACTTTTTCATTAGGTCAATAACAAAATATAAAAGCGGGTCGGTGACCTAGGATGTGAGACTGGTCCACGGACACGAATAAAATTGATAAGAAGTTCACCATTTCTGGGACCTATACACAACGATGAAAGCGCCCTGTGCGCTGTGTAATAGTAATGCACATGTAAAGGGGCTCTGCATTCGGGCGCTTTATATATACTAGCGGAGGCCCGCGCCTTTTCCTTTTTAAAACTTTTACGTAGATTTCGCTGTGCGCTGTGTAATAGTAATGCACAGTAAGGGGCCATCTGCATTCGGCGCTTTATATATACTAGCGGGGAGGCCGCGCTTCGCGCGGCTCCCGCTAGTTGAGTGAAATGGAAGCGCTCACTGAAACAGAAACGATCATGAAACTAAAGCGATCACTGAAACAGGAAATTATCACAAATGGTAAACAATTTCTCAACTCCCGTTAGTCCATGTATAAATTACCCGGGTTTTTCAATCCTGAACTTTAGGACCCGCCCCGATAACAACTTTCCTTTGTTGGTTTGTTAACACAAATAACTCATTCCCGTCCCTATCATATCCTGTAGCTAATGCACGTTGACCAATTTCAAACTAAGGAAAACGAAACTGAATATTTAATCCCATATAACATCCGTAGGCCTATATTTTTTTCTCGTATTTTTGTAAATTATAAAAACGTCAATATAGTTTATGGTTTAAACTTGTTATTCTCAAAATACTCCCCGTGGGGCGGACCCGTACTGAAGTCCCGTCATATCCTTTTTTCTTATAACTCCTCAAAACACCCGATAAAGTTCTTGTCACCTGCAGTTGATGGACTTCCCTCGTCACAACATCCCTTGATTGATTTTTTTAGGAACTCAAGTCCCGTAGTTTCCAGCATTTCAATCATTCATACCACAATCAAATGCGAAAATAACAGGGGGCGGGAAATAACATGACTGTTATGACCATTTTCTTTCTTTACCTCTTACCCACACTATTTGCAAACCCAGCGTGTTGCTATGCACTATAAGGCGCCGGTTACTTGCGTACCGCCAGCGCGCATCTCACGCGCAACCGCGCTGGCTCGCCCGGCGGCAACGCAACAAGCATACGCACCGCTTAGTTAAACGCTTACAAACAAATGTTAATTTACCGTAGCAAACTGAGCCAAAAACCCCCCATTTTTTTTCGCTGTTTTTCAGCATTTCTGAACGAATTCGGCCAATTATATTTTAGACAACAAGTCCGGTATCTTCATGGCACCTTTAATGCGAATTTGGCCAATATGGATCGAAAAACTGAGGGGAGCCTTTGCGAAGATTACATTCCTATCATACAACATGAGCACAATTATAATAGTATGACTAGCGGGGGTGGAGGCGATCGGGAGAAGGAGCGATCACTGAAACTGAAGCGTTCACTGAAGAAGGACAACTAGGCATGGCGCAAGATGCCCACAAACCCGTCATCCCGAACTTTAGGACTCCCCGAGTGAAATTTTGTATTTTAACACTTTAAATACTCAAATATGCCCGTACCTAGAATCCCTAGCTCATTAATAGTTACCGAGTTCTATTAAGGAACGTCACATGCATATTTATCCGTAAACTTCCGATAATTTTATTTTTTTTCGTATTTTTTTTAATAATAAAAATGAAGCGATCCTGAGAAGAGTGACACCATATGCATGCGAGGACTGCACCAAACCCGGATCCTAATTAGGACTCCCGAGTCGCAATTTTGGATTTGTAAACTTTAATACCTCAAAATTCTCCGTACCTATCAATCTTATAGCTCATTAATAGGTCCGATTTCTAAGGGAAACGTCAATGAACTATTTATCCCGTATAAGTTTCCGTTTACTTCTTTTGTTAATAAAAGTCGGGCCTACTCCCGTGGGGTAAGCTGTAGTTCCTGTTATTTTTCTCATAACTCCTCAAAATCCATATAAAAGTTCCGCCATGTAGATGCCCCCCCCCCCCGTCCAACATCCCGTAGCTAGTCGTATTTTTTATTCTCGTAGTTTGACAGCAATATCTGTTACTTAGGCTATATGTACCTATTTGCTAAATATTAACACGTCACTATTTCACACACGTACCGTAATTTCGTATTATATATTTTTTGTCAAAACCTGTGGGCTTTTTTTTTTTTTTTTGTGGCAAAACCGATAGAGTATCCATACGATAATCAAAGCGACAATAACATAATTTCTTCTTTCGCCCACACCGTTTGCACTATAATATAAGAGCCTGTAAGGTATTTGCGTACCGAATTATAGGCTCTTACGCGTAACGCCCCGTTGGCACGCGTTAACCACCCGTCGCAAAGCTCCACCATACTCGCCGCTTAGTAAAGCGTACAAAACAAATGGTTCCACGTCTAACCACCCGTCGTTTCGCAACCACCACGCATATAACGCGCCAGCTTTAGTAAACGCGTACAAACAACTGGTAATTTATCATAGCAACCGCGCACATTTTCGTTTTTTCTGTCATTTCTGAACGGATTAGATCAAAATATATGCGCTAACCGTCCGGTATCCTCACGCACCTTTCACGTGCATTTGGCGCAATATGAATCGAAACCGACGGAGCCTTTTGCGAACATACATAGCATAAATACAAATTGGCAATATATAGTAAGATATCTCCTCAACGTCCCTTAAACCTTCAACACCCACCTTACACGCGCACCCAACGAGACCATCCTGCAAATATCTGCTCCTCGTTGACATTTCCCTAGCGAGGATGCTAGCTGGTTTTTCAAACTAAAAGACATACCTGTGAAGAGATATCCTTCAAAGTTCCTTTTTGGCTGAGGCAAGTGCAATAATGAGGAGGCGCAGTGGCTATTTTTTACGGGCGTGAGCAAAAAATCGAAAGCCTTCTAAGACCCTACACATTTTGCAACTGCCAAATATAGGAAAATGACAACCAACATTTGTATATTTAGGTTCGTCTCAGAAGTCCTTACGGGTGAAATACAGTGTATCTTGGGTGAGCAGTTTAGGCGATGACTAGAATAGATATGGGTACATACCACGAATACAAACTTGGTTAGGTTCATTGATCATGAAACCGATTCAGACAAAAGTTGGCCACTGTAGCCTTAATAACATAAAAGGCAAGAAACCGTTAGGATCAAGGGAACTATTTTTTTGGACCCCCCCCGTTTTCTGTTGCCACTTCCGCATGCGTTACTGCAAATCTCCGCTTGCACTTCCGCATGCAGAAGTGCAAAGGTCCGCGGGCGGAAGTGTACGCGGACATTTACATTCCGCATATATGCGGAAGTGCAAGGCCGCTTGCCCTTCAACTATACGGAACTGCAAATACGCTTGTGGAGCGGAGGCAAACTGCCCGAGTGCATGCGGAAGGCAAGCAGACATTTGCATTTCCGCAGGGTTGCGGAAAGTGCACGCGGATATTTGCACCTTTCGTGTTTATATGCGTATATGCGGAGTGCAAATGTCCGCGTGCATTTCCGCATGCACGAGGATTTGCACTTCCGCATAACGCCGGGAGACATATGCACTCCGCATGGATGGGAAAGGCACGCAGTATTCAGCGGTATAAGTCGTCATGTATGTCATTTTAGATGGATATAGTAATCAATCTTTTATTATCATTCAAATTGGATTTCCAAACTCACAACAGTGTTGATTTACACAATTGTAATGCTTATACGGCTCGAACAAAAGGGAGATTCTTGCCAATACCAAAACCAATATTATAAATATTGGATGGCTGAGGGTGAAACAGAAAATGAATCGCCCGACCTAGATCAAAGATCAGGCGAGTCGAAGACGCGCCTGATATTTCGTGGCGAGGGCGATATTTCTGTTATCAACCGAAAAAAGTCATCCAATATATTAGTATTATGCAGGAAAGAGCTTGACTTGACAAAAAACGTTTTAAAAATGGCTTGTCAAACTAATAAAGGCGTATTTGCTTGACGCTGCTGTACGAGTTGCCAAATATTTTTGCGTATTGTGCAGTGTTGGGCGGTGCGGTACTCGCACTGCAGTATTGCACCAAGATGCATAATAATAAGCAATAGTAGGACCTATACAATTCTGCCACAAAAGAGGATCGACCACTAACGCGACGAGAGGACTAGACAATTCGCAAACAATGCGGGATCTACCAATTATCGCGACAAAAGGGGGTTCTTTTGCAAGGCGACACAAAAGAGAGGTTGCCTATTGCCACAAGGACACGTGTTTGGTAGTATATCCAATTATCTTTCCGCGACAAGTGCCGCAATCGATGGTCGATGAGTCAATCATTTCCTGAAAGAGAAGTATTGAGGAGGATTCACGTTCATAGCGTCGTCCGGTACACACAAAAGCTACAAAGGTTTGCACGGCGTACGAAACAACCACGTACGTGCTGTATGTATTTGTCGACTTCGGGAGAGGCGCACAGTGGAATTTACGCGTTGTCATACACTTGGTACGAAGAGCAATAGCCTCTACTAATTCAATCAATGAATAATATTTGTCTCACACAAAAATACAGCAAAATCAATATGATAAATAAATTAAATAAAACTTAAATTACAATGTAAAAAATTGTGAGATATGCGAGGAAAATCTTTATATAACAGTTTAAGGATCAAGTTCAAGTTATTTCAAGGTGAACATAATGCAGCATTTGGAAAATGAAAGTATTATGATTAAAAGTAGAGGAATGGATGTCATTATAAGACATTTTAGCTATTGTTTTAACAAAAAAGTGAGCAAAATAGGTCGTATAGGACTAATTCGCAGGAAATTGACTAAAATTAACGCTTGCAGGAGAGAAAAAATCGACTCTCGACGGTACGATGCAATGGGTACATACCACAGAAACAAAACTGGTTTAGGTTAATTGATCATGGAAAAACCGATTTTCAGACAAAGTTCGCCCACTCTGTTGCTCTTAATAACATAAAGGCAAGAACAAGAATAAGAATACCGGTTGGATCAGGGAACTATTTTTTTGGACCGTTTTCTTTGAACTTCCGCATGCGGTACTTCAAATCTCCGCTTGCACTTCCACATGCAGAATGCAAAGTCCGCGTTGCGGAAGTGTACCGGAATTTACACTTCCGCATATATGCGGAAGTGCAAAGACCGCTTTGCACTTCCACATTACGGAACTGCAAATATCCGCGTGGATGCGGAAGTGAAAATGGCCAGCGTGCATGCGGAAGTGCAAGCAGACATTTGCATTTCGAATGGTTTCGAAGTGCACGCGGATATTTGCACTTTCGCGTATATGCGTATATGCGAAAGTGCAAATGTCGCGTGCATTTCGAATTGCACGCGGACATTGGCACTTCCGCATACACGCGGACATTATGCACTCGCATGTGGAAGTGCACGCAGATATTCAGGTTTAAGTTCGTCAAGTATGTCATTAGCATGATAGTAATCAATCATTTATTTATCATTCAAATTGTATTACAAAATCAAACGTGTTTGTTTACACCAATTGTCATGTTATTAAATGCTGCTAACAAAAAGGGAGATTTGCCAATTACCAAAACCAATATTTATTTAATATTCGGTGGCTGAGGTTGATAACAGAAATTAGCCCGCGCAGATCAAATATACAGGCGAGTCCGAAGACGAGGCCTGATATTTTTCTTGGCGAGGGCAGCTTTATGTTATCAACCGAAAAAGTCATCCAATATTATTATTATTTGCAAGAAGAAGAAGCTTGACGTGACAAAAATAGTTTAAAATGGCTTTCAAAATAATAAAAAGAGAGTATTGCTTGACGCTGGCTTGACGAGTTGCCCAATAGTTTTGTGTATTGTTCAGTGTTGGGCGGTACGCGATAATCGCACTGCAGTATTGCACCACCGATGCCATAATAATAAGCAATATTAGGTCATAAATCTGCCACAAAGATGGGTCGACCAATAACCGCGACGAGGGATATACAATTCAGTCAATTAAAACAATGCGGGATATACAATTATCGCGACCAAAAGGGGGTTCTTTTTGCAATTCGACACCAAAAGAGAGGTTGCACATTGCCACAAAGGACACGGTTGTGGTGTATAATCAATTATCTTTCAGCGACAAAGTCCCAAATCGATGGTCGATATGTCAATTTATTTGCCTTGAAAGAGAAGTTTGAGGGAGTACACTAATAGCGGTGGTAACACAAAAGATTACAAAGGTTTGCACGGCGTACGAAAAACCGTTAGTGTGTGTATGTATTGGTCGACTTGGGAGAGGCGAACAGTGGAATTTCGAGCTTTGTCATACACATTGTACGAAGAGCATTAGACTCTACTAATTCAATCAATGGAATAATATTTTCTTAATCCAAAAATACCAGCAAAATCAATATGATAATAAATTATAATAAACTTTTAATACATAAAAATGTGAGAATTGCGGGAAAGGAAGGAAAAATATTTATATCAGTTAAGATAAGTTCAAGGTATTTCAAGTATGAAAATTAATGCATGGATTGGAAAGAAAAGTATTATGATTAAAAGGGAGGAAGATGTCATATAAGACATTGTTAGCTATGTTTTAACAAAAGTGAATCAAAATTATGTCTTATAGGACTAATTTGCAGAAAATTGCTTAAAAAAATAAACGGCGGCAGGAGAAAAAAATCGACTCTCGACGTACGATGCAATGTAATTGACTAAGATTAACTCTACAGCGAGAAAAACTCGACTCTCGACTGTACGATGGGCATTCTAGATGTCTGCTATGCTTCCATAAGCGTGAATTCGCCGCCACAGGGGCCAGAATTGAATCAAGCTGGCCAAAATATTGTTGCAATTAGAAGGTTTGTTTGGTCAATTGTAAGGTATGTCAGGGGGTTTGTTGAACCGCTGAGTTCAATGGAATTATTTCGAATTTGAAGACGTCATTAATATTTGCTGTTTTCTGATGGAGTCAATGAAAAATTAATTTGTAATGTATTGAATGGACCAGAAAACAATGATATTTGACATAGATGGGCGTTCTGGACCATGCAAATTTGATGGATGTTTAGAAATTATATTATGGACGTCATCAAAATACTGTTTCTGATTGGGTATTGATAATATGATTGTCATCCATAAAATAACCATAAAACAATGACAATTTGAATTTTAGAAAAAAGGAAAAAAATATTTGATGGTAATATTTAGAAAAATTTTAATTTTGAATTTAGTGTTTTTTCTGTTTTTTATGCTTTTGTTACTAATATTGCATTGCTAATCATAACATGACCCATAAAAACAATGACTAAATTAAGCATATAGGGGGGGTCTAGACATGAAAAATTTGATGGTAATAGGCCTATTTAGAAATACATATGACGTCATCAAAATACTGTTTTCTGATTGTATTGATTAATATGCATTGTAATCATTTAAAATAGCCCATTAAAAACATGAACAATTTTAGCATTTGGGCGGTCTTGAACATGGAAATTGATCGGTAATTATCTAGAAATATATATGACGTCATCAAAATACTGTTTTCTTGAGGGTCTTGGCATAAATATGCATTGTTAATCCATAAAGGGCCCATAAAACAATGACTATTTTAGCATATAGGGTTCTTGGACATGAGAAAAAAGTTTGCATGGACATTAGAAATATATAGACGTCACAAAAATACTGGCTTCTGATTGGTCACAGTGTGCTTGTTAATCCATTACAAAAGGACCCATAAAACAATGACTATTTTAGCATATGGGGGGTTCTCGGAAGTGAGAAATTGCGTTAGGTGACATCATTAGAAGCTTAAAATCAAAAGACATTAAAAATTTATTGGTAACCTTGTAAAAATAATAATGATGAATATCAAATTCCCTGTAACCTACTTAAAAAGTCAATTTATATAAAACAATTGACTACGAAACAGAATTAAAAGGGTTTAAGGACATAAACTAGTTATTTTGAAATATACCCCTTATATAAAACCCTAAATGTCATTTTTGCACTTTTCAAAAATCACAGAGCTGATCCCTGCCTGGTGTTTAGTGGGAATAGCTATATACATCTAACAAGATAAATACGCTACCTCCTTTTTTGCCGGTGATGGTCCGATTGGTAGTCATTTCCTTTCGGGATGTAAGGGATTATGCCGTCATCAAAAACAAAATATGTTTCTCACTCTGATATGCATAACAATTGTTTGTAAAATATAGCAATGTTTACTAAGACAAAAACACAGTGGTAGCATCCCCAATAGTGATTTTGAAAAGTTAAATACCGTTTTCTAAGCTTTCTTGTAGACAAGTAATACATAACGATTAAAACACTGATTATGTGAGACTTGGGGAGGGAACTGTTTTCGACAAAGGGATTCACATTCATTGGGGCGTTCGGTATTTTGTCATTTTTCTAAGTACAAATTGACGTAACCTTTTGACCCCTCTCGAGTTAAAGAATTGCGGTACTTTGGATGTCCCCACTACACAAAAATCGCCCCTTTTTTCATAAGCTTATACTTTGAGATAAGTTTTGCCCCTCCCCTCACGTTACGTTTCAATAATGACCATTTTAGCCGTATTCAGACATCGAATACTTACAATCCTACAATAGAATTAGATTACTTTTCTTGCTGAAAGTATTATTTTGTTTTTCATTTTATTTTAAAGACCTTGAAAGGCAGAAGAGCTGCAGAACTTTCTGCTTCACGATTTTTTCTTGGCATTTATTTTTAATACTTTCAAAAAGCATTAAAAAAATTTCGAAAAGCTCAGATAACTTAGATTCCATGATCTTCTTAAGCTTAAAGTTAAACGGTTCTCTTTTATAAATGCTGTGGTCATATGGGAATATCTTTTTTCCACAGTAGTATGCATAATTATATGCCTCTAGAACTATCAGAATCTGTATCCTCTTTAATTGCTGGAATGTTCTTAACGAATATTGATTTTAGACGGACTATAAAAGTGATTACTCGCAGCGCGGGTTTGCTGCGGCAGTTGAAAACTGTTCATCAAAACGGTCTTTTAGAATGGATGTGGTGCATTTAACTACCTCCAAATGCAGTTTGTGGCAAATTGTGGAAAAAATTTAGTATTAAACTGAAAGCATGAGGACTTTGATAAAATGTTGATATAAGAAGCATAGCGGGAATCAACGGAAATCCTCTAACGTTTTGATATCTTTTTTCAAAAAAGTCAATTTCTCGCAGTTTTTTGGTACAAAAAATGAGATTGTACCCGTAATGTTCTAAATTATTTTTTCATTAGTATATGATAATCTTGTATAATCATGTGGTAGATAGGGGCAATTAAAAATGGATCCTTTATTCTCCTTTCGTCACAAAGAAGTTTTCATATTTGGTGGTATTATCATTTTAGAGCAACAGCCACGCCTTTTTTTTCACATGTAAGGACGTATCTGACACCTTTAATCTAAACAAAATATTTCACTACTCGTGTTCTTTGGGAATGTTTTGTGCTTTCCTTAACGCATAACTTAAAAAGTCACATTTGGCAATTTTGATTTTTGGCCATCTTTTAGGCGATCTGGCCCACTGTGCCGGGCCGTGACCCCGGATACTGCTCTGCTGAGATGCACGGGCTTTGCACTCCGGCACCCTACGAATGTGATCAACAGACATCCACTACAAAAACGTTCTTTCGAATAACTGCCCAAAGCCCAAACCGTCCTTTTTCGGACTACACGTTGTTCCAAAGAAGAAATGATTTTGTGCATTTTTGATATGATGAAATAAATGCTAATACACTAAACCAAATACAAAAAAATACGAGTTAACTTGTGTCATCCCCCTGGCAATATACCTTGGTTAGAAAAGCAAACACACACATCGGACATGTACACCCCTCGCAATATCCCCCTCTAGTGGGGGACTGTAAGGACAGATGCTTATGTGAGTGTGCAATCCCGGATAAATTGCGTGAATTTTGGTACCAGGAAAAACCAACAACAGGTCCTTTATACCTTGATAATCAAAAATCTTGATGGAAGCACTTGCCACACCCCTTTTCATGGGCCCCCAGCTTGGATTTCAAGTTACACAGGGGTAAAATTTTAAAATTTTCCCATTGTGGTTTGAAAGCCACACAATGTATGGCCTGTCTGGTTACAATGATTCCAAAAAGTTATAGTTTATACTACCCCTGTGCTTTAGTTTAGGATTATGGGGTAAAAACTGTAAAAATGGTAAAAAAGATCAAGTTTGTTTGTAAACAGTGGTCACAAAATTAAAAATTGCTCCAATTGTTTTAAAATGTGGGCAAATTGTTGGTTTAGCTCATAGAATGATATAGGAATAGTTTTTGACTTCTTACGTGTCTGGTTATTAACCAAAATGGCGAATAACGAGTCAACAGCAACTGGCAGCTATTGGATTCTATTGACCTGTGACCTATTTTTTGGATAACGTGAAACTAAGCATAACGATAAGGCAAACTATTCCTTTAATTTCAATCGTTAACTAAGGGAAACAAAAACTTTTTTGCATCACATATTAATATACTAAATCAGCAACTTTTAACTTTTTGAACCCATGTAACAACCAAAAATTGACTTTTTCACAGTTTTTTACAGTTTTTTACCTCATAACTCCGGAACTATAAGCCAGATAGTGTACTATACCTTTTTTGGATCCTGTGAATCAATAACACCACGGTGTTGCTTTTTAACACATTCAGAACATTTTAAAATTTTGTACCCCTGTATAACCTTGAAACCCAAGCTGGGGGCCATTAAGGGAGATGCCAATGCTTCCATCAATTTTATGGATTATCAATGCCCAAAGTACTTGTGTGCAAAAATTCACAATTTTATCCGGAAGCGCACACTCTTACACTACAGTCCCCTGCTACTCTGCTTTTCAAGCCAGGGGGATAAAAATAGATTCCCTACATTTACAAACAACAATAATAGGCTCCACAAGCACATTCCGTCATAGCAAATGAACAAGTTGTGCTGTTTAGTTAACTATTTCTTTAAATTATTTCTTGTTTAATTTTCAAACAAGGTTGGGCGATGAACAGGGTAATAAGCCGTTGTTTAAAATGTTAAACAACTTGATTATTTGGTTTTAACAGTTGGTAGGCCTATATATAGTTTGGGGTCATGCCCGGCTTCTATAGTCACGCACACTGACTTTTTATCATTCAAGGATTAGAAAAGTATTTTTCCCTGTAAATTTTAGTACTTAATCGTATAATTGAAGATTCATCGATGTATAATAATGTTACTCATTAAATTTCGAATAAGGCTTCATTTTAAAATTTTGTCATTATAGGCCTGAAATATTGGACATAAAATTTTACACTACTTTCCTGTATTTCCAAATTACAGCCAAATACTGTTATATTTTACAGGATTTTCTGTAAATTGCACTGTAATTTTTTACAGTGTACATAATTGAGATGCTGTAGGTATGAGTCGACTCCGGGGTTGGCGCATATTGGAATTTGCGAGTTGGTCATACACTTTGCACGAAGAGCATAAGCCTCACTGTAAAATAGTTTAATAAATGTTCTACTAATTCAATCAATGACTATGGCCCGTATTCTCAAACGATGTTTAACGCTAATCACTGGTTAAATCGCAATTTAAACGGCCGCTAAAATTAACGCAATTCTCAAAGCATGGTTAACTTTAAACGCTGTTTAAATTTTAGCCGAACATCGTTAAACATGCCTAAAACGTTGTTAAACTTAGACTTGGTCCGGGGGTAGTTTAAGGCGTGTTTAACTTCACGTTTTCATCAAATGCCTGATATTTTCAGCTCTATGTGATACTCGTGGTTAGACCAGTTACCTCCTTTATTTCTCTTATATTTCTTTTCTGAGTTCTCAGTTGATTTCTTCTCGTCCCTTTTTCCTTTGCTTCTATTTTCATGCTCGTGTTTATCTGTTATAGTATCGAATGATAGCAAGTGCGGCACAACGATATAAAACAGTTTTAAATAGGCCCGGCTTTTGTCTCCATCATTCAACAAATTCTAAAGCTCCTTGCGTAACGCGACATTCTTGAAATTTACCCGTGGGCTTCATGCGTTGCATTTACAACTACGGAAGGCATTGTCTGTTATATAAACACTGTTCACGCACACGTAATGATATATGCGAAGATAAGTCACAGTTCGGTGGATGATATTTACGGCGTTGAAATACAATGGTAAGCTAAACGACTTGTTAAAATATTTAACCTGCTGTTTTTAAACAGTGCATTTAGCTAACCACAGTTTAGGCCTAACCACCATTTATTTTAAACATCGTTTGAGAATACGCCCCTTTGATATTATTTTTTCTTCATGACAGAATACAGCAAAAACAATATGATAAATAATTATAATATTGCGGGAAAATATATACAGGTAGGGATAAAAATAATACATTGGATTTGGAAAAGAAAAGTGCATATCTAATATCTAAATTAAAATATTCATATTCATATTTATTTTTAAACCAGAGGACGAATGTCATATTAGTCATGTAAGACCTTTCTTTAACCAAAGATAATCAAAACGAATTTGCAGAAAATCGACTAAATTTCAGCGAGAAGACTGCTGTACTTGTAATTTATAATTGAATCATGTTGTTTTGTATCATGTATGTTATTCTGAATGAGATAAATAAATGAATGAATGCAGTGGCGTAAATTTCTTTTTGAAATTAGGGGGGGGGTGGGGTTGATGAAAATTTATGAATGAAACGGGGTTTGCTGAAAAGATCCATTACTAGCACATATGCGCGCGAACCTCGCTAAAAAATTAGCCATCTATAGAAGCTACATTTGTTAAATGTAATTGTAATTAGAACAAAATGCGTGTGATTCGCGCGGTAATTTACAATGTTTAAACTATTATGGTAAAATATCAGTGAGGTTATGGTCAAAAACACGTGAACGGGCATTAACATGGGGGGGGGTCATATTGACAGTGTGTTTGTCCTTTTGAACACCCGACACGTGTTCATATTACGTTTTCTGTGATAAATACTTCCAGTTCCTCAAGATATGTGAAAAATATTAAGAAAACTAATTAAATGATTACAATCGAAATATATATTCCATTTTTTGCTGCCTCGCAGAGTAAACATAAAGGCCCGTATTCCAAAAAGGTGTTTAGCGCGATTTTAAGCTAAACGAACGTTTATATGTGAGATAAACATATATGGCTTAAGCAAACGCAATTCCAGAAAGGAGTTTAAAGTTAAACGCAATTTTAACTCCGCCAAAATGCATCGAAATTTAAACTAGGTACGGGCTAGTTTAAGAAGTGTTTTAGTGTGTGTTTTCGCCAAGTGCACGGCTCATTGCACTGACCAATTTACAACAGCAATGGTGCATATCATTCTGGCCCAGTTGGTGTAGCAGCTTAAACGCTACGGAAAGCCATAATACACTTTGTGCACTCAACCATTGAAACACAATGGGGCAATCTACACGGCAGCGCAGATCCAGATCGGATCCAGATCGGATCCAGATCTCGTATCCAGTTTGCGTCTACACGGGCAAGATCCAGATCTGCAATGCGTACATGGTGTGTATACGCTTGGTTAGTGTCGCTGCACTTTAAGCGCGTACTTTTAGGTTACGCGTAAAGTGTTTCTCGATCACCAAGGTTACGCGTAGCATATGTACACTTTACGCTTCGAAAGGTCGCCGTACTTTCGCACTCACTGCGCCGTGTAGAGTTCTATAAACGGTCTCCCGTGATCTGGATCTCGGGGAAACGGATCCGATCTGGATCTGCGCTGCCGTGTAGATTGCCCCAATATGGCCTTTTATACACTCAAGTTAGCGTCTTTAAATAACGACGATGTTACTCGTGTTTAAGCTTCTGTGTTTAAGTAAGCAAATTGGTTAAAAACATAGCGGGGCTCCCGCAATTGAGTGAACGGGAGCGATCACTGAAACTGAAGCAGATCACTGAGAAGTGACAACACTATTGGCGAGACCATCGCAACCCACAATCCTCCCACCCCCTGAACTTTAGAACCTCCCCAGTCGCAACTTTTGTATTTTTAACATTTTAATAACTCAAATGCCCGTACCTATCAATATCCTATAGCTCATTATTACCGATTCTAAGGAAACGTCAACCTGAATATTAATCCCGTATAACTTTCCGCCTTTTAATTTTTTTTTTATATTTTCAATATTTAATCCAATCGATGTTCCCCCCGCGTCCCTCTTTGTTCACAAAAGTAACTACTCTCCCCGTGGGGTAACCGTAGTCCCCGTATTTTCCACATATTTTTCTCACAATTCTGTAACTCCCACATAATTCTCGCCATCGTGTAGTTTATGACCCCCCTCCCCCTTCACAACACCCTAATCGTCTTTTTTATTCTGCAGCATATCATAATAGCTTATCAGGGGAAAATTCACAAAGGGCGAAAAGGTCCACTTGTGCTTGATTTTGTGATGAAGAGTTCCAAAATTTAGAGAATTTTGACAAGAAAGCACATTTAAGGTGATGAGATGTTCAAAAAGGACGGGGGGGGGGGGTTGATTCATACTTATACCAAAAAGGTCCCCTTTTTCGAGGTCCTCACCCCGCCCTCCCAAAAAAGTAATTCCCTGCGTATGGCCCTGCCCCTCGACAAAGATTGCCTATATTTACATAGACCTATACTTATTCTCTCATTACGTTGATTGTTTGAATCATTGCAGCGCCCAGGGCACGTAGCCAGTTACATCTGTAGGCATCATTGTGGTTCGGAGATGGCAAAACGCGGTCCAGGGAAAAGTCCAGCCCGACCAATGAAAAAATCGCCCCCGATAGCGTCCAAAACGGCTGCTTTTGCCACAAGTTTCTCCAATTTTTGCGCATTCTTCTTCCACGGGGGTACTTCTGCCCACCCGCATTTTCCCCCTGATTGACTAAGTCACGTAGTGGCCACTTTCTCCGTACCCAGCTACGCAACTGATGGTCTTTGGGAGTGGGAGTTTTTGCTGGCCCA
>JAMKCH010033757.1:0-30925 GCA_023653785.1 Ophioderma brevispina | reverse complement strand
TAGCAGACAACAGGCCTGAGAAAGAAATGTTATTTCCCAGGAATCAGGACAAATTTCCCACCAAATATGGAAAGGATTCCCACATTTCTTATTGCATTTTTTTTCAATTTTCCTCCAATGAACCAAAAGTCCTGGAGGAGAATTCCTGATTTGCACATTTTTTCCGGCCTGGCAGACAAGTTCAAACCAGTTGGTTTGCAGTTTCTCTTGTTTGTCACAATCCCAATAAACCTCCAAATGTTCATTTTTTCTAGTAGGTTGTCAATTTCAGAGAAATTTGTATCCTCAAACATCTCCTGTCAAATTCTTTCTTTCTTACACGATTTCATTTTTTTTTATATTAAATTTTGATCATCCCGATATAGAGCAACGGTACGGTGAGATCAATTATTAAACACTTCTTTACCTTGGATATGGTTGTCTACCGGACCCTTTAGGTGTGTAAAATTACACGGTTCGCACATTTTCAGCAAAATTTGGACACAACACCAAAAAAATTGTTGATTTATTGATGCGCGGGAAAAATGGGGAATGCTGAAAATCGCGCACCGAATTCAGGTTTTTAAACGCAGATTCTCCCGGGCCTAGTCAGGCGCGTAGCCAGCCCGGGTGGTTCCAAGGGGGCAATCACGGGTGGGGTTCAGAGCCAAAAATACCGTTTTGTGGCGGGAGGAATTTGATCGCACTTTTCAGTTGCATCTCCTAGTTGTTGTTTTAATGGATCCTAATTAATGTTTGTGAGAACAAGTTAGTTCTACACTCATATACAAACAACAAAAGAATAAAGGATGTAGAGTGTCCATGGCCAACCAAAATGTAATGATGTGGTGGGACGGAGCGATAGCTTACACATAATTTTGAAACACCGAAAGTTTCTGTAATTTTTATCCAAAGTACAAGGATATGAAGTTAAATTTTTAACACTGATATATGTCCAAACTATCCTAATGTTAACATGCAAAGACTGAAAAAAGAGACTCCCACAATTTCACCTAGCATGGTTAAAAAAATTGAGTCGATGTGGTGGGACGGGAAATGTGGTGGGACGGAATTTTGTCCGATTACTATTTGTTATTGTATAAGTATCAAAAACTTGATACAACATTGTCTTGAAACTAATAAGAGGTCAAAGTGAAATATTACTACATTAAGGTTAATTAATGAATGATGTCACCCACGTACTAAAGGTTTATTACTGAAACAAAAAAACAAAACTCCAAAAATACACTTTAAAAAAAATATATTTGAATTTTGAGAATTTCTTTAATTCGAACAACTTAATCTTTTTCTAGGGCATGATTTTCTAGGCAGTATCGGCCTTATTAATGTCCCAATTGCCTAGGTAACATAGAGGATGTAAACCTTTAACCTTTGTCACAAATGGAAGGCAGGGGGTGGAATCTTTATAAGAACATTACTAAGTGTCTACTTGCATTTGCCATGGTTCCCCAGGCCACTTCCAGTACCCCCCAGACTTGGCCTTAACATTGGATAATCATGGTACCATTCATCTCAACCACCACCTCTAGAAACTTTCATTGTCATAAAATCCATGGACCAAAATCACCTGTACCCCAGTCAATTTTTTGAGACACTGTAAAGAGTTGTATGTTCCAGGCGTATCTTGATCACATTGTGTGGGTCTACATCATCATCATCGATTGAGTGCTCAAAGAATGAATAAACGTTTTTAAATTCAGGTGATTCTAGATTTTTTTTAACTGATTTAGCGGCAAGAGTGAATTACAATTCTTTACTAAATCTGAGATAGTTTGAATTACATAAACAAATCTAAAACCTGATAACTGCAAAATTAGGCCCTCCAGTGTATTGTCCACCACAAATGCTTCCGTCCCACCACAAAATTGAGGGGAAATCAAAACAATAAAAAACCATCACAAAATCAATATAATGTATTTAAAATGATTTCTTTGTTTAGAATATTGTGCCTAATATTGATGGTATAATGTTTTGCGGAAATTTATATTTTTTTTGTTCGTGAACTTAAAAAAACCCTCACAAAATGTGGTGGGACGGAATTATTTATTATTTTTTGTATTTTTTAATTTCTAGAAACACAAGGTTCAAACATATTGTTGTATCAAAAATTACTGACAAGTGTCATCGTAAATAGCAAAAAACAATTTTGGTTGTTACCTTTTTATTATTTAATTATATCACTTTTTCAATTCCGTCCACAGCAGCGGACAAGGGCGCCATTTATCTTTAATTGTTTATTCTGTGCAAACGACGCTAATTTTTTACCAAAAAAAGTTGATCCTTTTTTTTTTTTGAGACTTCAATTATTACTATACTTCAAACCATGACATTATTCACTCATACAAGCAATTTGAAATTTCACTTGATGATGACTATTTTTGCCTCTGACCCCCCTGGTAAGTGCAACAAATGTCCGAATCACAATTTTTTTTTTGTCAAAAATTTCATGGGTCACAGGGCAACGTTTAATCCGAAAAGGGATGATTTAACATGAATTACCATGTTTTATTTCCCGATCCCTCAAAATAAAGTTAAGAGGGGGCACTCTGCCCCCCTCTGTCAACCATCTGGCTATGCCACTGCCCTATAAAGGGAGCTTAAGTTTCAGAGGTGAATAGACGCGAATTGACGGCTAATGTCCTTGTACATTTGTAGGTACATACATTTTTTCTTTCCCCGGGAAGTGGTAAATTCTGTAAGTTTTCAACCATTTTCAAATTAAGGTTGATCGAGAAAACTATCCTTCAACTGGCGCAGTTGACTGATAGCGACCATGAGAATGAGAGAATAATTCGGGCGGGCCTGGTTGCAGAAAATTTGTCGATAGTATATGTAAATTGTTTCTCGCCAGTCGACTACAACTTGCAAAGACTTAAGCTTCCAATCGGATTAACTTTTTGTCTGAGGATGCTTAAAGCAAGGACTAACTAGTGAGGCATTACACCAATGTCAACTGCTTTTTCGAATTTGGACCAATACTGGGAACAGGGGCCTACTCTGTAAATTTGAGGAGTCGTCGATTGTGCACAAGAGCGCCCGACCGAATTGGTGGTTGAATTACCATTTTATTTAAAAGCAGGGACTCTGGCACCAAAAAGTGTGAAGATACGGGTTCTTATGATAATCCATCCATTTATGAAAGGGAAATAAATTTCGATTTCCGTAAAAATCAGAAATTAATTCCCCCGCTAATGATACATAATTTCCACTTCCTGGCTCTTTTTTGCGTGCACAGACTGACAGAGGGAGAGTGACAGATCTAGCCCGAGCCCCGAGGGTTGCCTGGCTTTTTCGCTACGATAGCCCGACTAAAGGAATACTATTCTCCTATCTTTACAAGACGGTTCAAGGTTCCCCACTTTATATAATGATATATAAAAAAAGTATCAAAAAATAAAAAATTTTCAAAAATTTTAAATTTTCAAAACACAAAGTAACAAAAAGCCACAATGTTACAAGTTTTAACGTAATGATTTTCAATTAGGCTGCCGGAATTCAGAAGTTTGCGTGATTCAATCATTGACAATTGTCCACAAACAAGATCGAAACTTACCATGGTCCTTTGCCACTAGTTCTTTTGGCCACACCAAAAAAGTCTACACCCCGATTATGCGGCCTATTCGTCTTCTTGGGTTAACCGTGTAACCTATGTAAGTTTTCCTTTAAATTGGGGATTCAACATTATACAAAAGATAAACACCGTAAAAATTCTCTACTTCCAGAAACCAATTGTGGACCGGTGACCAAGGAGATCAATATATAGAGGTTGTGCCTGTTTTAATCGAGTGGCTAGGAACAAAAGAATGGAACAGGTGTTCCTATACCGTAATGCAGTCCATTCCATTTATGTGTGTGCAACCTTTGGAATAATCTGTATTTTTGTTATACCAATAAAATGGTTGCAATAAACAGTGGTTCGGATTTGATCCTGTTTGAACAAAGGTCGCTACGGTTGATGACGACACAGGCACAACCTCTATAGGAAATGACTGCTTTCCCATACGCGCGCTCATGACGGGCGCAGCCATTTTAAAGATAGGTCGCCTGTTCTTGCTCTTTAATTTCGTCATAGAGGTTGTACTTATTTTCTTATGCATGCTTGAGTTCGGTTAATGAAAAATACTTTTTGATCTGATGGATTTGATACTCATGACGTTCGATTATGCGTGAATCAAGTTCGCTGAAAAAGGCGTTGGTGGCGGAAGGAGGTGCTGGGGAATTTACCCGCACCCTTTTCTTGTTACAGAGTGATCCGCATCGCCGAATTGATGCGCTGTGTCATGAGGCTCCGATATTGCGCGTCTATTGAATGGGAAAGACATAAATCGGAATAGCAAAACGGCCAATAATGTCAGGAGCCTGCTGTGACTTGTTATTTACAAATTAGCCAGGGTGGCGGTATAATGCTGATAGATAAATATAGGCCAAAAATAAAACTGAGTTTGTTTCCAGTGGATAGAAAACCAAAATGTGTTTTTTAGAAATGTTTTTTATTTGTTTTGATTTATTATTATTTTTTGGTGCTTTGTTTTTTAAAGGTAAGGAACAACATGCCCTAAATAGCACACACAATTGGGCTATCATGCTTATTTAGTGCATGGTAACCTAGTACAACGGAGTTACCCAATACTGAAATCGGGCAGTCAGAGAGTCATTAAGCTCATTATCAAACTTTTGCATTTAACATTTACGAATCACCTCTTCGTGCCGACGGCCAATGTCAAAAAAAGACCGTGGTAATAACGTAAAGGTTCCCTGTAATTCATCATACTTTCCATGGAAACCTGGAAGGACAAACCATCACAACTTATATACTGTTAAAATCCAATGATAGCATGTCTTAATTTTTAAAAGACATATATCATGGATGATCCCCATAAATATGAAAAATTGAGGAAGCATTGCCGTGCTGGCGCGGGCCCATGTGGGTTTTGTGTGGTAACTGGGCTATATAGTGGGCATGGGTTTTATGTGGGTTATTCCTAATGGGGCCCAGTGGGTTGAAGTAAATGGGGGTTTAACCATGAGGTGGGTTTATGCCTCATGGGCCCATGTGGGTTTTGTATGGGGGATGGTGGGACATCGGGTATCATGGGGGCTATTCCTGATGGGCCCAATTGTAGGCAACCCATTAGGGGTGTTTATTGGGCTTAATTGTGTTGGTCCCATGTGGATTAATCTGGGCTACCCATCCTTGGTTTTACCCAAGTTAAATGGTCAGTGGGGCCAACTTGGGTTTTCACGTGGTTTACATGGGCTTACGTTGGCATGGGAATTACATGGGCTTTCAAATGGGGCCAGTTGTTTGTTTGTAGTGTTCAATGGGTAATCATAGCTAGGCTTCTTTAATGGGGCTTTAAGTGGGTTTCCAAATGGGGCCATTGTAGGTTTTCACTGGTCATGATGAGCTTCTGTAATTGGTCTTTAAGTGGGTTTTCCAAATGGTGCCATTTGTTTTCAATTGGCGGCTGAGATGAGTATATTTACTCCATATATGCAAGGATGGGCATTTCCCGGGCTGACAATTTTGAGCCCCGTTGTGGTAAACTGTTTTTATTTTCCATTCTGTTGTATCAAATAATTATCTAACTTTATTTAATAGCGTCAAATTAAACTCATCCTGTCGATTATGAAGGAGGCCATTAACGTACAAGTTTTTTAATCATTTTAACTTCAACTATCCTTTACATAATCTAATTGATGCAATTTTGTCAGTTAAGTTACAGTGGTTCGACTGGCTTTTTAGGCATTAGACGGAAGATATTGAGGGTCCCCGGTTCGATCCAAAAAAGGTAAGTAATACATTTTGAAACAATGTTAGTATGAGATGCAAGTGATGCCTAATGAATAATTGGAAATTAAAACAGTATCCAACTGTACTAGTAGAACTCTTTTTTTTTTCTTTAATTAAAGCATATAATTAGCCGTGAACATTAAATCAGTTCAGCTTGCCACTTAGGACCCATTTGAATCCCGACGCCAAAAAACAAGGGGCCCCAGGTGGGGAAGCCAATGAGGGGCCCATGAGGTAGCCCACACAAAATGGACAAACGTGGGGCCCATGTCACAATGTTGGAGGGGGACCGTAAGGGGACTTGACCAATGACCCCCCCCCCGGCCAAACTCAGAGATTTCCTGAGGAGGGGGCAACAGGGCGCCCTCAATTGCCAAAAAAAAATCGTTTGTTTTTTTGCATTAAATAAGATTGTCCATATACTATCACTGTGTGAAAATTGCTAAGCTTAATCGAATCCTTCTTATAGAAAATCACAAAATTGTTAAAAATTCCGGATCCGGCATTTTGTTATACCACAGTATCCTATGAGGACGTAATACTACACATAAATGTTTACTGCATCAAAACGAAAAATCCGATTCATCTCAAATTTCGGAATTGTGCATTTTAGGATACTATCTTTAGTTCTAGTTGACTATTTTTCATTATTACACAAAAAATAATATTTCGAAATCTCTGAGTCAGACTTTAAAGGTGGTTGTTCAGATTTATGTGTATTGTGTTCTCTACTTAATATGGCACTTGCACATACACCCCATCAAGTACCGTGGGAAACTTGCGGTTTTGATGGTGGACGCAATAATGCATGTACGTTGCAATGCCCTATTCAATACTGTGCTGATAAAGTGGTTAACCACTAAAACGGCGGTTTTTTGTTTATATCTTGGGAATGAAATGGATTCGAGGGCTCAAATTTCAGGACGACAATGAGAAAAATACGGCCTTTCGTGTGATATCAAAATCGATACTACTTCCGGGTAAATCAGGGGGGGTCCCAAAGACGATCGGAACACGCCCTTTAAGTTGACATCCATGTTGCCTGTTGTAGTAAAGTTACTATCAATGGGTAAATCCAGAGGGTGTTTTGAATCATCCCATGATGCATAGCAATGTGCCTATACTGTACTGTACTAAACACATGTCAGTACTTAGGGATTAAAAGTGTTCCAAAAGTTTAAGAACCACAAGACATTTCATAATCATGCTAAAATTCCCTTAGTACGAATTATTTGTGGCCTAAAATGAGCGTAAAAGTCAGGTTTTTTATGTGTTAAGAATAGGATTTTTATGGGATCACATGACCCCATTGAGGTGAAATTTCCCAAAACTGGTGCATTGTGGGATTGACTCAATACACCCTCTGGGGTGGGTAAATCTATGAACAGTGTTAATAAATGAAGAACTGATATGCACAGGGCATATGTGGATTTTTACACAGATATTGAATTATCAAGATTATGTTATAATGGCAATAAAAATACACATTCTGGTGGTGGTTCATACCACCTTCCCTTCCTATCGTAATTCGGGAATTTCCTGAAGTATCGACAGGCTATAAAATCTCAGGAAAATGTTTTTGTTTTCCTTTTTGATGTTTTATGGTAGCCTTTAATGTTCTTTAACCTTTAAAACCAGAATAAACTGTTTTTAGTCACTATGTTTGAAAAAACCAATTTTAATTAACAAAAGTTGCCGTTTCGGAAATACTTACGAAAATTACAGAAAATGGCATTTTGACCAATTTCAAAATTAAAAAAATGATATTCAATTTGTTCTTTTTTATTTTAAAAAAACATTAGTCAAGGTGCATAATGTAGTGACAAAAGATTGAGTCAAAATTAACCATAAAGGTGATGAATTTTTAGAAACGGGGGAAAAGGTTTGTTTTGCCAAAAATGTCTAAATTCACTTTTCAATTAAAGGAAATTAATATAAGAAACAATAAAGATGAAATTTTGAACGATCTTACATGTTTTTATCTTGTCATTATAACCTTAACTAAAACAAAATAATAAAACTTAATATTCAATCAGTTAGACACCCTAATGACTACCATATCATGTTTTTCCTCTTTTTTTCACCCCCGGTGTGATGTTTTGTTGAAAAAGGAATATTAAGCACCTTTTGCATTATCAGCTCTTCAAATACAGGCAAGTTTTGGCAGCAAAATATCATAATCCCAAACTTATGACTTCATTAAATGATACAAAACAGCAGTTTTAAGGTATTAACAAGCTTTGATTTTGTTTTCAACCAAAACACTAATTTGTGCGGAGAAGAGACACAATGAGCTGTCAATTTTGGGGAAGGGAAAATGGACCTGATTGCGAGGCTTAATGAACAAGGTTCCATATTATGCCTAAACAACAAAACCATAAATTATGACATTAATTAACCCATGCATATAGGAAAATGTGTAAATCACATTTTGTTGCTTCTACGAGTGCCACACACGTACCCAAGATAGCGTCATTATTAAGGAAAAAAACCCATGAAATGTCAGTTTTAGAACTTAAGAAGAAGTGATAAAAAATAGGTTCATGTTATATTTTTGATGATGTTTCAAAGTAGTACTAAATCACTGACCTGCTTCTGCAAAATATGGTGTGGTGAATCAATTTATTTGTTGGATTGTTTGTTGTCCAACATTTTTACATACAATAAGAATAAACAAGGCGAACTCAGACTTCAGATTACGTGATGTCGTAATTAAAAATGTCCCCGCCGCAGCCGGTCGCCCGAGCCAGAACAAAAGAATGTAGACGATCAAAACACTTGCGTTAAATGCAATACAATGTATAAAGTACTTCAGTCATGACCCCAAACCAGGAACAACCCTAAAACCACCCCAAAGAAATAAATCAAGAAAAAACATAATAATGGACCATTCCATTAGAACCACAACAACAAAAACAATAACACAACCAACAACCACACTCCGAACCCCTCCTACCCTCCCCCCCGACACACACCACATTCCCACCCACCCCTCCCAGGACACCCCAACCCAACACCCTCCCTAGGGCACACCAACCCCTCCCCCTCCCCCCCCCAGGACACCCCACCCATTCCCCCTCCCCGAGGACACCCCATCCCACCCCTCCTCCCCATCCCCCAACACAAACCCCAAAAAACACACAAAACACCCCACCCCACCCTCCCGAAACCTCTCCCTCCCCCGACACCCCACCCTCCCCCCTTGCATATCCAATGTACCGTTCAGCGATACACCAATTACGCATATTTAATAGACAAGTGCATCAAAAAAAATGCCACCTTTAATTAACCCACATGCACTGGGATCAATTATGATTCACACAAAGATGTATGGCAGAGTAGTCTTTCATGCAGTGAAAGAATTCTGTAATCTGACGTAATGTTTGCAGTGACACAATACGTATGCATATTTAATTAGATGAATTTGCATCAAAATGCCCCTTGAATTGGCCCACAAGCACTTTGACCCACTTACGATGCACACAAAAGATGTTGCAGAGTGGTCTTTCACATATCGAAGGAATTTGTATATCCGAAATACCGTTTTAGCAATACAGCATTATGCATATTAATTAATCATTTATAACCGAGCCACAATACACACACCTTTCAAACGGCCCAAAAAAGATGCGCACCATGATAGGCTTTCATACAGCGAAGGAGTTTTGCGTATCGATGTGTACCGTTTTCCAAAACATAGATCGATTACGCCGATTTGCATATTAATAGCTCATGCACAATTATTAGGTAATTTGCCCGAAATACCCCCAAAATCTAATCAGTCGAGAACTCTTTAACCGGTTCTTTCCACCAAACTTAATATAAACGTCTTAAGGAACTCCAGATAACTTGCATAACACAAGCTTTTCGGGAAAATTGTCTTAAATTAGGCAAATTCGAAGATATTTAATTAGCTATTTTACGCCCAAAATCTAATCAGGTCGAGAACTTCATCAACCCGCTTCTTTTTCACACAAGTTACATCATTTTGTGCCCTTACGAAACTCCAGAAAATCGTTATACAATGTGGTAACTTTATTATCACGGCGGAACGGACGAACGGACGCCGCTGCTCTTTTCATAGCCCTGTTCCGGAACTCGCTAGGCCGGGGACAAAGATCAGTTGAGTGTTTCAATTATAACAGTGGCTGGCTCACCCATAGATGCCGAAACCGCAAGTTGACGCTCTCCAGCAGCACAAAAAACCTTAAAGCACTATCAGTGATTTGCTAAATCACCAAAATAAAAACACATTAAAAATCGATTTTTGCATGTCTGTAACCAGTACAGGTAGAATGGTTCATTGTAGAAAACACCAGCTGTCACTTTCGGAGCCAAGTTTTATCAGTTTTAAGATAGCACCCTGTGTCTATAATATTTCCCCTCTGTGAAGGTGACTTAGTAGAGAAAATTCACCTTATTGCAGTAGTATCTATTTGTCTAGATTAGTCTCTGATGTCTCTGGGCTTTGGACCCGATTTTGGCGGGTTAAACCTGGTTTTGTGAGCACTCAACCATTTCACTTCCCTAACCATTTCACTTCCCTCAGAGCATATTGCTGGAGTTGCTTGTAGCTCCATCTGTCTGAATGCCTTTGAGCTTCTTCTGAGCCAGATGACATAGCTCGCTCTGAGTGCAATTTTGGCTGCTGTATCGGTTATAGTCTTTTTCTTTCCTTTAGGAATGCCCAAGGATGCCAGGCATTTGTTGACTGATGTATTGCAGAAACCTCTGCTTCCTACTTCTATTGTTGGAAAGTAGTATGCATCCTCTGCTTTCACAGTCAGCCATTAGATCTTGGTATTTGCACTTCTTTCTTGAATATGCATTGGATAGGTTCTCCTCCAGAGGGACCGTCAGCTCTATGATGATCACCGTCTTTGTTTTGGTAGAAAAGATGGTGATATCTGATCTCTTAGCTGTTTCAGTGATTTCTGGAGGGAACATTATTTGTTAGTGTTCCTCATCCATCAGGAATATCCAGTCATTGGCCTTCTTCAGAAAGTTGGTTGGCTCTGTCTTAGGCATTGATAAGATTGGATTGCGATAGGTTGTACTATCAACTGTGCAAAAGGCTATTGTAGAGATGGAGTTCAGATTCTCAAGTGCGATGTTTTTTTTTTCTGATTTGCCTCTATACGACGTACGGTGCCAGACCTGTAGAGATTGCTTTCAGTGTTTGGTTATGGCGCCAGTTGTATATTTCGCTTTGTAATGATCGAGTAGCTACCCCGTTGAGGATGTGGAACAGTGTACAATGACGATGATGACATAATTGGCAGAGTCCAAGATTGGTCTTGCCCCACAGATTCAGATTGGCAGGGGATGGAAGTTGAACATACAAAAGCAAAAAATGGGGACAAGAAGGGGAGAAAAGAGGGGGAAGGAGAGGGAGAGAGAGAGAGAGAGGAGAGAGAGAGAGAAAGAAAGAGAAGGAAAAGGAAAAAAGAAGGGAAAAGAGGAAAAGTGAGAGAGAGAGGAGAGAGAGAAAGAAAGAGAAGGGAAAATGGAAGGAGAAAGGGTATAATGAGTATGTGCGGGTGCCCAGGTCAACGCAGTTTGTAATCTCTCCCCCCTTAAGAATTTCAAACCACTAAAAAAATATGGGTCTGCCCGTCGAGTGCAGCTAGCCGGAAAAATTGGTACAGCAATCGGGAAAACTTCTTGAGTCATGCCCCAGGAGGCTCAGGTCTGGTTACACGCCTGTTTTCATCTGGCATAGCTTCTCTCTCAGCTGCTTTGTCTCTGTAGACAGCTTATCAGGTTTAGATGGTTGGTCTCTTCCAGCTGGCTTCTAAGCAGTTCCATGATCGTCCCGGTGGCAAGGATATTACAAAGTGTATCAAGTCTTCTGGGAAAGCTTCTTGAAGTATTGTTCTATAGCTTCAAAACGTTGGTCAGCTTTAGTTGGAATTTGGCTGCCTTGGCTGTGAGCGCCACAATGTTAGGTTTCTTATTCGCTTCATAAGTTTTGCCTTCTAGCTTGGTGTTGATAGTTAGTGATGCGCGAACCAGGCAATGGTCACTGTCAGTATTGAAGCTATTGATAACTATACTCGCGATTCATATGATATGGGACCCCGTACCAGTCTTGTGGAGGTGGAAAATTCAATGAGGCGCAGGGACTTCTGTTAAATCATGTTATGTGAGGAATGTTAAGGCCTGAAATACACTCTAGTGCGTTTCCATACATGAATGAAATGGATTTAGTGGCAGGTGAGGAGTTAATGACCGGAGTGTCCTACCACATAATCCGGTGTGGCACGGGCATTTGAATTCTTCTTTTCCCTCTCCGACTTAATTGGATAGGTCCAAAAATCCAGGGGGAAGAAAGCGTATCACGCGAATCGACTTAAAAAAAGGCGTCTGTGAGGTCTGTTAGAAGGGAAAATGTCTATCTATCTTGTGGCCCGTTTAGGTGAGATCTATGTCCAGCGTCTGTTAGGAGCTCTTAAGGTTGTGATGAGGAGTCTCTGTTTTGAACCTAGCCAAAAATATGTAAACTATGCTGGAACTTTCAGTTCCACCTACACAAACTTGATTTAGTTGTCCATGATAATATCATGAGCCTTGCTGTGATTGATCAAGTTGTCTATTTCCTCATTATACAGCGTCAACCTCTAGTCACTGTGGCTAGATGCTGGTAGGTAGGTAGATTTTGATTGAGATAGTACCCAGGTTGTTTATATTGATGTAAGTTCAGCCCCTTTAATCAGAATCCTTTGAATCTTGTTACATTACCAATACCAATACCAATAGACCAGTTATAAAGCGAACACCAGCGCTGTACAGGAAACTATATAGGTACAACAAAAAACATAGTTATGAAAACATTAATCAAAATACTTTAATGGCTAAACAGACAAACAGCAAGCCAAATATTAACAAAACCGGTCAGTTTTAAAGTTGCAACGATAGATTTCAACTGTATTCCCACTGAAAAAATGATTGGTCCCGCTGAGTTCCGTGTTGATAAAGATTTTGTGTTTGGTCTTCGATACATTAGTTGGTTAAGATTTAATCCACCTGAGAAATCCCGTTATTCGTCAATCGATATGTTTGATGAAATTGAAAGTCAAAATTATATCTTTACTAAAGAGGATATCAGTGTTGCATTGATGGGCGATTTCCATGCAAGGTGTGGGTTAAAACTAAATGATGTTTTATCTTTTGAACCAGCTGTTATGATAAGAAATGATGTAATTGAAAAAACCAGAATTGGTTTATGAGCAAATGCTGCTTGATCTTTGGTCCATAATCTTCAATCGTACCCTCCATGGACATTGAACTGCAACAAATAGGACATAGATTGTGGATATAGTGTTAAAATTGGGTCTAAATTTTAAATGGTAGATTGTGGAAATGGATGCCATGCTTGGTAAAACCACTTGTCATGATGCAAGTATTGGTTGATTATGTAGTCTGTTCACATGAGTGTCTTCTTGGCAAGGTTGTTAAATTTTGAGATTCTGCCATTTTGTCAATTACTTTCAGATAACATTAATCATGTTCACTTATCTCGTGGAAAACCCAAACTATATGAAAAACAAGTCTGTTAATGAAAATATGTTGATGAGGATGGATATGCAAATTATGTGCTATCGAGAAATCTGTTTGGATACTGATAATAAGAATGATTTTATAAAGCAACATTTTATTGGACTCTGTTTTACAAAATCGTGATAGGCAATTAGATCGGTTAAAAAAATGATGTTCAAAGTCTCTAAGAGAATGTTGAGAAATTGTGACCATGACGTGGGTTAAGTCTCCGATAATAGTGCAAGAAAATGTAATATGAAAAGAGGTTGTCACTGTCAGGGAAAGAAAGAATGTAATAAACCCTGGTTACTCAGGAAATGTGAAGCCAAAAGAAAAAGGATTATTTAATCACTAAGAACTACTTCAAAAATGTTAAAAAAAAAAAAAAAACAAAAATGTTAAAACTGATGCAGCTTTTTTACATGATACAAGAGAACGACAAGTTTAAAGCATATAAAAACAGTTGCGGTTAAGTTACAGGATACCTTGGAAAAAACGTGAATGCTGAAATCAGGTTCTGTCTAGCAGACCAAAACACTTCTGGAAACTTGAATGGTAAAAAGGTTAATTCTGGGAAAGAACACACCCTGATTTGGAATCTTTTAATTAAGAATCATTTCCAAACTTTTGAACAGTGGTGTCGAAATTCGGAGATGAAAGGAACTCGAAAACTAAAAAAGGGTAAACCTAAACGATATGTTGGATATGCCCTTCACAAAGGGCGACATTTATGGAAATGTATTGGTAAACTCAGAACAACAAAGGGCGGTGGTGATGATTCAGATTTGAATGAATTCCTTAAATCAAATAGTCATATCCTTATGATTTTATTAGAACATTATCAATTAATTTTGGACAAGGGATAGGGCCCCCTCAAAGTTGGCTAATGGTTTATTATTCAATTTATAAAAATAGGTGATAGGAAAGATTGCTGATAATTACGAGGCATCACCAATTGTGAGTTGATTCGTTGCTTCGGTAAGCTATTTACGTCAATAATCAATTTCAAAGTTATACTGAAGGTTTTGCTGATGAATTTGTATCATTGGTCCGGAGAGAAGCTGGATTTAGGGAAGGTTTCTCTACTATTGATCATATTTTCACTTTCAAATTATTGTGGATTTGTTGATGTAAGGCTCAAAAAAAAGAGACTATACTGAGCATATATTGATTATAGAAAGGCTTTTGACAATAATTGATAGGACTGAAAGTATGGAAGAAACTTGTAAAATATAATCTTCATGGAAACGGTTTAATGTGGTTTATACGTATAAGCATGCTAAATCATGTATCAAGTTAAATGGTTACAAATCATCTTATTTTAATGCATGTCTGGGTTAGACAGGGGTGAAAATCGTTCCCCGCTTACTCTTTTCCATTTTTCTGAAGTGATTTGGAATCATTCCTTTCAACACATTATGGGGGTTTACCAAAGTTCAAGGATAGGTTTATACATTATTGAAGGAAGAGGACAAAGGAATTATTTTTAAATTTGTTTGTTCTATTAATTGCTGATGATCCGATTATTCTTTCAGAAAATGAGAGGCAACTGCAGCTAGCCATTAATGGTATGAATGGTATTGCAAGTTTGAGGTTTGCATATAAATACTTCAAATCCAAAGTTTTAGTTTTTTCAAGAAGGTAAATAAAAAACAAGCCTGTTATCACCTTCAATGAGCATGTCTTGGAAAGTAGTGGAATAATTACGTTTACCTGGGGATAAAATAATTACAACGGTAGTTTCAATGTTGCATTAAGCACCTCATGATATTGCAAGTAGAGCCATGTTTGTTATCCTTAAAAAAGGCCGATCCATGAATTTGATATTGATATGCAGTCAATATTTGATTCAGTTGTAGTTCCAATTTGCTGTATGGCTGTGAAGTCTGGGGGTTTTCAAATATTAAACTTAGTGACACGTTACACCTGAAATTTGTAAAATCATTTGAAAGTGAAAAATTGACCTCCTTCAAAGATGATTTATGTTGTGAACTGGTCGTAAACCATTATCCAAATTTATTATTCAAGAATAATCAATATTGGTTCACAATAGTCTCGCGGTGATATTCAAAACTGATCAATTGTTGGATCGAGTTATGCTCATCTTCATATCAAACATTCAAAATCTTCAATTGAACTGGATTCAGAATGTTGAATCTACTTGAACTAATCTTGACGTCTTGGGTGCTGGATCACACAATGGTACTGTTAAAAATACAGGTCGCCCCAATTCTAAATATAATTATATTCAAGCATGGCAATCAAATGTCTTTGATTCAAAACAAATGTCATCAATTATTAGAGTGTTTTAAAAACGGAGCTGTGTATGAAAAATTATATCAATGTTGATCTCCAAAATTAAAGAATGCTTTACAAATTTAGATTTGTAGGAATAAGTAAGCACTGTTGAAGTTGGATCTTATACAACATTAATTACTGTGCTGGAATTTGTGTTCTTTCTGAAAAATGTGATCTCAATGACAGGGGATTGAATATCATTATGTTTTATTATTCAATTTTTACCATAAAAACTTAAAAAAAGAAAAACCTTTATTCTAGTTATTATCACAATTTACCGTATATGTTTAAGTTTAATCAAACTCATGATTCAAAAGGAAAAGATGGTTAGACTGTGTCAGTTTCTTCGTAATATGCCAAAAATCTGTAAAGTGATGTTTCAAAATGTAACATATTCCTTATTTATATCATACATACGCACTGTTATGATGTAATATACAGTAAAATTGTCAACTCATTTTGTTACTTCGTAAATCACAATGTACACATATTTTGCATGTTTGTAGTATGTCTCATATACATTGTTTTGTAAGGTTTTAGAACAATAAATGAAACTTAAAACAACAGGTGTTCCGAAAAAATAGTTGATGAAAATTCTGATTTTGGTACTGTGTAAAGCTTTCTTTGTTCAAAAATATCACCATCAGTAATGGAGTAAGCTGAGAATGTTTCTTGGTACAAAAATTGTGAAATTTCTAATTTGTATAGGAGCAAATTACGAAATTCAGCCTAAGTTTTCTATGAAAAATAAGCTTACCAAAAATCACCTTTGTTTTCACTTTTAAGACATCTGTACCAAAAATACGAGGTAAGAAATTCTTTGAGTGTCTAATCAATATGAAAAAGCATACATATGACACCTAATGGGTGTCTCAAAATCTCTCGTATCGCACCTTTAAGATGTGACTTGAAAATTGAAAGAGATTTTGCTTCCTGATGTTTTCGTGAAAGATTGTTCCATAAGTGTGGTGCAGCTACTTGAAAGGACCGACCACCGGTTACTGTTCGTGTTCTTGGAATGTGAAGAATTAAGGGAGTTTGTCGTAAGAGGAACGAGTAGAAATAATGTTATTGACGTTTGACGGAACAATGAGTTCTAGGAGATAATCGGGAGGGAGCTTGAGGGGGGAATGAAGACACTTACATAGACGAGGATTTTGAATGAATAAGAGTCGTGATGGAAACCAATGGAGACGATACAATAACAAAATTACTGGTCAGTCAACTGTTAGGGAATATCAGGTCAGCTGCCTTATTGGAGCCGTTGTTTATCGTGTGGAGGGCTCCAACAGCAAAACATTCCCAGTTTATTTGAAGAATATTATAGAGCATCAGCCCAGAAGTTTGGTTAGACGAACGAGATGCCAACATCTGAACACGGGAAAATTCAGAGAAAAAATATCACTTTGCAAATATGAAAGTCTGCCGGGGACCGTTGTTGCGTGTGCCAAGGAAGAGGGGTAAGTTTCTATGGGGTCAAATATTTGAACTGCTCTAAATCTACGAAACTATAGCTCCAAATTATTCATGAGGTTACCAGGAGCTAAAAAAGTCCAACTGGGTACACCGTGTGGGCTCCTTTCCACGATAGTTGGGAAAGAGGCTTAAAGGTCATTTGTTTATCAGAAAAAGGTCACCCATTCCAATACCCAGATTTGTTTGTAAATAGTTTTTTTAAGTTAATGATACTGAACCAAAATATGAAATTGATTTTGCACTTTCGGGCATCTCATTGTTGTTATAATGGAAGGGGTAAAAATTCCCTGTAGGACTCTACGGGGACGGGAACATTATACCCCTCCCTATTGAAGAGTGAAACCTAATCCTATGCCAAAATAAAAAGCATATTTGAATCAGTATCATTTAAATTATGTTTTTAATATTTTTTACAAAGAAAAAATCTTTTGTATTACAATTATTGACCTTTCTTGATAAACAAATGACCTTTTAGCCTATTTCCAAATATCTGGAAAGACGCCACCACACACATGTGACACAATGACTTTTTCACTCCGTTACCTAAGGAATAATGGGAGCTATATTTCATTAGATTAGAGCAGTTCAAATATTGACCCCCATAGTAACTTTACCCTTCCTGGGGCTACACGCACAAGGGTCTCCGGCAGACGTTCATATTTTCAAAAGTTATATTGTCTCTGAATTGTCCCGATCAGCTATTGGTTTATCGTTCGTCTAACCAAACCTTCTGGGCTAGACGGTCTATAGGATTGAACGGCAAGTTTGCTGGTGTCTTGATCCATATAACGGCATATGCGAGATATATTGCGAAGATGGTAGCTGATACATTTTACAAGCGAAGATATTGATCCAGTCATAGACAAACAAGGTCAAACATGATTCCAAGATTTTGAGTGATGTGTTGGTGGGAGTCTGACATTATTCAATACAAGGGATAAACGTTCTTGAGACGAGAAATGGATCTTGGTGGGCCGCAATGAAAATTCAGTCTTTGATTAAAGGGATAGCAGCGATTTTGCTAATCCGAAACATCGAAAAAAAAAAAAAGGGGGAAAAAAAATCATCAAAATTCTATTTTGTATTTTTGTACTGGCGAATGAATGCAAAACATAACTGCAAGCCGGTTGACTTGAAATCCGCGTATAATAGATTAAAAGACAAATGTAGTACTTTTATCTGATCTATAATTTCTATACGTGCGTATTCAAATTCCGACTTGAGATCAAAAAAGCCTTTTGTTGAATAGCGCAGATTTTAAGCGCGACATTGTCTACCATGATCAATACAGTTTGACCTCAAAACAAACATTAGTGATACTTGTTTATCTGTGCTAGTGTAAACCACAATCAGCTGTTTATTGGAGATTGTGAGACGTCATCGCTGTATGTCTGTATGCAGGAGACGGTATGACAAATTTCCTCAAATACTTCATTTTTTCACTATTTGGTGGTGGTTTGTTTCTACATTAAAGCAATTATATGGAATTGGTACACACCTATCCCTGATTTATAAGTTAAAACAAAATTGCATTTCCAACATTTTTCGATTCTCTCGCAAATATCGCTGCTAATCCCTTAAAGTTCAGTTATGAGAAAAAGAAGCATCCTTGTAGTTTGATTTGTTTTATATAACGGTTGGTCATGAATTCTAAAGAACTACATACCAATTTCAAATGTTTCTCAATCAATCAATCAAATTTTATTTTCATCTCAACATAAAATATACAAACAATACAATTATAATTATGCACTATAAGCAATAATGGCGTTTGAGATGAAGGACACTGCTACACGCATAGCGTGGCGTTGCAGTGCACTTGATATCAAAGGTTAAAACATAGCTTGTTATACAAACTTTACCAGGAACTCAATTAATAATATGAAATTACAACATACAAAAGAACAATGTGAGTTGCTAAAATGTAATATTAATAAAATTGAACTTGGATACATGAAAAATGTGTTTTGGAAAAAAGTGACACATTGCAAGGGTTCCGCACTTCGTGCCTGCACCAATCCCCAGGCCCGCTTCATATATGAATTCTCCATGACCACTTTTTATATTACTATAAAAAAAA
The DNA here is from genome assembly GCA_023653785.1 of Ophioderma brevispina. Lineage (NCBI taxonomy): Eukaryota > Metazoa > Echinodermata > Ophiuroidea > Amphilepidida > Ophiodermatidae > Ophioderma > Ophioderma brevispina. The sequence continues at coordinate 11,738 of JAMKCH010033757.1, read as the reverse complement.
TTTTATATTATTATTTGAAATAAAACTAAAACCTCAGCTATATTTACTTTTTTAACAAAACTTTATCAATACTTCCTATCATTAAAAAGTGAAACCCTTTATTTTTCTATATATTTGTTGCTCTCATCTTTTCATGAGAAAATGTGTTTTGAAAGTGGAACTTTCGCCAAGGCTTCCGCGCTTTGCGCGGGAGGGGGACACCCCCTCCCGCACACCCCTGGGCCTTCTTCATTATAAAATATCAATAATTCAAACTAAAACTCAAATACCATTAAAGTTGCATCGATTCAATTATACATATACATTCTCACCACAACCCCCTGCGCCCGTCGTTTCCACTTCGCGCAATCTGCAACTTCTCATCTGCCCATGGGGTTCTGGGAAAACGAAGTTGGTAAAATGGGGCCCGTAACTCCAAGATTCCCCCCGGGCCCGCAACTTCTCTCTTGGCAGCCCTGAAACCCCGTACCCTCTTGTGATGTTAAAATGCAATGAGCGCAGGGACCGAATCGTTAATCATGTTAATGTTGATGAACGTTAAGGCCTGAAATACACTATTGTGCGTATTTTCCATACATGAATGAAATTGTATTTAGTGGCAGGTGATTGAGTTAATATGACCGGAGTCCTCAACTAATCTGGTGTGGGCACGTGCATTTAATTCTTTATTTTCCCTCTCCACTTAATTTGAACTAGGTCCAAACGCCAGGGGAACGAACTTTCACGGCGAATCGACCTAAAAAAGGCGTCCTGTGAGGTCTGTTAGAGAGGAAATGTTATCTTATTCTTTTGGGACCCTGTTAGGTGAGATCTATTCCAGCGGTCTGTTTAGGAGCTTTCTAAAGGTGTTGAGTGAGGAGTCTCTGGTTTTGAACCTAGCCCAAAAGAACCTATGCTGGAAACTTTCAGTTCCACCTACACCAACCTTGGCATTAAGTTGTCATGATAATATCATGAGCTTGCTGTTAGTGATCAGTTGTCTATGTCATCATATTTACCGCGTCAACCTCTTAGTCACTGTGGCTAGATGCTGGTAGGTAGATTTGGATTGAGCTAGTACATGTGTTTATCTGATGGTAAGTCCGCCACTTTATCAGATAGTCCTTTGAATGTGTTACATTACCAATACAATAGACATTATAAAGCGAACACACGCTGTACAGGAAAACATTATATAGGTATCAGACAAAAACATAGGTATGAAAACTATTATCAAAATACATTAATGTTCTAAACAGGAAACAACGCAAGACCAAATTCTACCAAAACGGTAGTTTTAATTTAAAGTTGCAACGAGAGATTTCAACTGTATTCCCAACTGAAAATGATGGTCCCTCTGGTTCCGTGTGTTGATAAGATGTAGTTTGGCTTTTCTCGATACATTATTGGTATAGTTTATATCCACCTGAAGAAATTCCCGTATTCGTCAATCGATAGTTTGATGAAATTGAAAGATCAATTATATCTTCTACTAAAAGGATATCAGTGTTTGCTTATGGGCGATTCAATGAAGGTGTGGTAAACTAAAAATTATGTTTTATTTTGAACCAGAGTTATGATGTTAGAAATATTTCATTGAAAAACAAATGGGTTATGAGCAAATTGCTGCATGATCTTGGGTTAATAATCTCAATCGTACCTCCATGGACATGAACTGCAACAACTATGGACATAGATTGGGGATATGTATAAAAATATGGGGCTATAATGGTAAATGGTAGAGATGTGGAATGGATGCCAGCTTGGTAAACACTTGTTCAGATGCAAGTATTGTTGATTATGTGTCTGTTCACCTGGTCTTCTTAGCAAGGTTGTAAATTTGATTATTCTGACATTTTGTCAATTCTTTCAGTAAAACATAATCATGTTCACTTATCTCTGACAAACCCAAACTATATGAAAAACAAGTCTGTTAATGAATATTGTTATATTATATATATGCCAAATGATGTTGCTATCGAGAAATCTGTTGGATTACTGATAAAAGAAAGATTTTATAAAGCAACATTTGTATTGACTCTGTTAAAAATATGATGGCAATTAGATCGTGTTTAAAAAATGAATGTTAAAATGTCTTTCTGCAAAGAGAATGTTGACGAAATTGTTGACATGATTGGTAATGTATTCGATAATAAGTATGTTGAAAAGAAAATGTAATGATGAAAAACAAGGTATGTAATGTCAGGAAAAAAGTTTTACAAAGAAAGAATGGTAATAAACCCTGGGTTATCAGGAATGTGAAGCCAAAGAACGGAGTTTTATCACTAAGAACTACTTCAAAAATGTTAAAACTGTGATGCAGTTTAAGGATATGAAACTGCCAAGTAAACCTATAAAAAGCCGTTGTGTTTAAGTTACAGGATACATTGGAAAAAAAACGTGAATGCTGAAAGCAAGGTTCTGTTAGATGACACCAACACACTTCTGGAACTTTGAATGGTAAAAAGGTTAATTCTGAAGGAAAGAACACCCTGATTGGAAGCTTTTAAGAATCCATTTCCAACCTTTTGAAAACAGTGTGTCGAAATTTCACCGAAGTGAAGAACTGAAACTAAAAAATGGGTCAAACATAAAGACATTTTGGATAGGCCTGTCACCAACGGAAGAAAAATTTTGGAATGTATTGGTAAACCAAGAACAACAAAGCCAAGTGGTTGATGATCAGTTTTGAATGAATTCCTTAAATCAACTAGTAAGTAAATCATTATTATGTTTATGCAAAAAATTATTCACCTTTAATTTTGATCAAGGGATTAGTACTCAAAGGTGGGCTTAATGGTTTAGATTCAAAATTATATAAAAATAGGGTGATTGATAGGAAAGATGCTGATAATTACAGAGGCATCACAATTTTGAGTTGCTTCGGTAGGTAAGCTATGTTACGTTCATCAATAATCAATCAAAGATTAACTAAGTTGCTGATGAATTTGATATCAGTGTCATGAGCAAGCTGGATTTAGGGAAGGTTTCTCTACTATGATCATATTTCACTTTCAAATATTGTTGGATTTGTATTTAAGCCAAAAAAAAAGAGACTATACTTCGCATTATTGATTATAGAAAAGGCTTTTTTTTGGGAAATATTGAAGATGGACATATGGAAGAAACTGTAAAAATATAATATTCATGGGAAACTGTTTAATGTTGTTTATAAATTGTATAAGCATGCTAAATCATGTATCAGTTAAATGGTTCAAATCGTCTTATTTTAACTGCATGTCTGGGGTTAGACAGGGGAAATCTTTACCGCTTCTCTTTTCCATTTTTCTAAGTGATTTGGAATCATGCCTTTCAACACATTATGGGGGTTTACCAAAGTTCAAGGATAGTGTTTACACATTATTGAGGAAGAGGACACAGAATTATTTTAAAGGTGTTGTTTCTATATATGCTGATGATACGATTTTGCTTGCAGAAAAAATGAGAGAAAAATACATAGCTAAGCCTTGATACTGGTTGAATGAGATGCAAAAGTTTCAACGGTTTGCCAATAAATACTTCCAATCAAACAGTTTAGTTTTTTCAAGAGGTTAAAATTTAAACAAACAAGCCTGTTATCACCTTCACAGAGATGTTTGGACAAGAGTGGATATTACGTTTACCTGGGGATAAAATTTAATTACAACGGTAGTTCAATGTTGAAAATTAAGCAAGCACCTTCAGGATATTTGCAAGTAGGGCCAGTTTATTATCCTTAAAAAAGGCCGATCCATGAATTTGGATAATGCGATTCAGCTCAAATTATTTGAATCAGTTGTTTCAATCGTGGACTGTAGGGCTGTGAAGTCTGGGGGTTTTCAAATATAAAATTAGTTGAAAAGTTACACCTGAAATTTTGTTAAAATTCTTTGAAAGTGAAAACAGTGTACTCCTTCAAATATGATTTATGGTGAACTGGGTCCGTTATAAAACCTTATCCAAAATTTAATTAATTCAAGAATAATTCAAATTGGTTCAAAATAGTCTCGGGTGATATTTCAAAACTGTCGTCAATTGTTTATCGAGTTAGCTCATATCATACAAAGCATCAAAATCTTAATTGTAACTGGATTCAGAATGTGTGAATCTACTTTAAAGAATCTTGGTCTGGGTTTGTCTGGATCACACAGGTAATGGTGAAGGTAAGAGTGGGTTTGAAAATTAGGTGCACAAATTCATAATGATAATTATATTCAAGATGCAATCAAATGTCTTTGATTTCAAAAAAGGTATCAATTATAGAGTGTTTAAAACTGAAAGCTGTGTTTATGAAATTATAATCCAATGTTTGGATCTCCAAAATTTTAAGGATTTGCTTTACAATATTTAGATGTAGGAATGTAAGTAAGTACCTGTTGGAGTTGGATCTCCCCTATTACAAACATTAATATGTGCTAGGAATTTGTGAAGAATGTGATTTCAATGACATTGGGGATGAATATATTATTTTTATTATGCACGTTTTTCGAAAAGAAAGAGAAAAACTTTAATTCTAAAGTTATTATCACAAATTACCGTCTATGTTTAAAATCTAATCAACTAATGAATTCAAAGGAAAAGACTTGGTTAGACTGGGTGCAGTTTCTTCTTTATTTATGTCAAAAATCTGTAAGTGAGGTTCAAATGTAACACTTCCTTATTTTATATCATACATACGACCACATGTTATGATGTATATACATGTTAAATTGTCAACTTATTTTGTTAATTCGTAAAATCACACGTGTTGATCGTCAATTTTTTCATGTTGTAGTATGATATACCTTGTTTTGTTAAGGTTTTAGAAACAATAAATGAACTTGAAACTTGAAAATTTTTTATTTTTTTTAAAAAAAATGTGAAAAATTCTGATTTTGGGAACTGGTTGTAAAGCTTTATATCAACAAATATTCACCATCAGTAAGGATTAAGCTGAGAACTGTTCTTGGACAAAATTCTGAAATTTATAATTTGGTACAGACATTCTGTACCAAAATACGAGGGGGTAAGAAATCTTTGAGTGTCTAATCAAATCCTGAAATCACTAAATTATGACTCCTTAATGGGTGTCTCAAAATCTCTTCGTGGCCCTGGTAAGAGTGTGACTTGAAATTTGAAAGAGATTTTGCTTCCCTGATGTTTCGTGAAAGATTGTTCCATAAGTGTGGTGCAGCCACTTGAAAGGCACGACCACCGGTTACTGTTCGTGTTCTTGGAATGTGAAGAATTAAGGAGTTTGTCGTAAGAGGAACGAGTAGAATAAGTGGACGTTGACGGAACAATGAGTTCTAGGAGATAATCGGGAGCTAGAGAATGAAGACACTTACATAGATGAGGATTTTGAAATGAATACGAGTCGTGATTGGAAACCAATGGAGACGATACAATAACAAATTACTGGAATGGTCACGTCCAACTGAGAATATCAGTCGAGCTGCTCTATTTTGGAGCCGTGTTTATCGTGTTGAGTGGCTCCCAACAGCAAAACATTCCCAGTTTATTCTGAAGAATATTAGTGATTGAACGGCAAGTTTGCTGGTGTCTTGATCCATATAACGGCGTATGCGAGATACATTACGCAGATGGTAGCTGATACATTTTACAAGCGAAGATATTTGATCAGTCATAGACAAAACAAGGTCAAACATTATTCCAAGATTTCTGAGTGATGTTGTTGGTGTTATTCTGACATTATTCAATACAAGTATAACGTTCTTGAGACGAGAAATGGATCTTGGTGGGCCGGCAATGAAAACTTTGATTAAGTTGCAGTTTATTGAGAAGCATCCTTGTCTTTGATTTGTTTGATACAGGTTTGCAGTTTGCAAAGAGCATCCTACATTACCACCACACTGTAGAGTGTGTGCCCCAAAAATATTTCTACAGTCAATTTACGCTAAACCTATGTCCTGTATGAAGACCCAATTATCCCTCTACCAATTAACGTTTACCACCATCCCATCACCGTCTCTAGATCCAGAGATACAATCTTTTAAGTAAAGACTAGTCGAGAGACTAGTAGTGAAAATGCTCCACATCCACCAAAGGAATGCACTTCTTGCAAATAATCTTCCAAGAAGGGTGCCCCCTGGGGGTGGCCTACTGCAATTGGCTTGTCCAACATCCCAGTAGCTTTCTGCAGCTTTCACCATTTATCTGGAACAGCTTCCCAAAATGGGGAGTTAAAGTGGCCCAACGTGATCACTTATGGATATGCAGATTCTAAATACCGTATATCACAACCAACATACTTCTTTTCAAAACACCACACTAAACTTTTCCAATAGTGACAAGTACTTTATTTTTGTACGTTTCTTACTTCAGGCTGTATAATGTATAGATGTACATACATTTATGTTATGTATGTGTTAAATACATCTGGTTTTCTACACATACAAATTCCACTATAAATATATAAAATATTTAAAAACAAAAATATTTGATCTATTCCAGACATGATAACAAAGCATTGGCTCAATATGTTCAAAGAGTATCCAATAAACAATAGGATAATATGATTATGACTTACAATAAAAGATGACCACATATTAATACATACAAGTGAGAAACATATAACATGCCAAAGCAATAACAAATTTTACGCTACTTATGAGAGATCGAGAGTATGGAAAAGAAGTACATTAAAACACTATAAAACTCACTAAAAATCACTTCCACTTATTACAAACAAATAATCCATGGATCATCAGTGTTGCCTGACATGTAGATCCCCAAGACATTTGACCTTGGAATATGACCTTTGACCTCATCAGTGTATGGAGATTCCCATATTGCGTCAATGACCCAAATTTGTCGCAGATTGACTTAAACTTTTCAATGGCACCAAAGCTTTCACAAAACTTTTATCATCCGGATGGACAGGCAGGCAAGCAGGCATCCAAACCGAACGGCTGAATGGTGAATATTCCCTTGAATATTCACTCAGGTGAGGTGGCACAATAATTTGGAAACCTATTGTGTTAAAGTTGCAGGAGTATCTGATATTATCTTAACCATCTAATAGTTGGACTTTCCTGTCAGCCAAGGACATTGACATAATTTGACATTTATTTTACATCTAGCACGGTTTTGGCATATGAAAAAAATGTAGATTAATATATATTCTTTCAGCTGGCTTCCAAGATATTACATGCAAGCAATTGCTATATTGGATAATTATACGCTGCCATGCTTGTCAAAAAGCACTATCATAAATGAATGCTAGAAATGATGTCAATGCCCTGAATTGAGAGGCACTTAGATGAAGATAAAGTTACTCCTGCAAATTTCACAAATCATTAATATTCAATTTATTTTCTAATTAGAAGTTTAAGTGATTTTAGTAAGGGTCAATTTTAGAATGTCTGAATATTTGTCTTTGCAAATCCTGTTCCCTTAAAGGGACATTTCATGATAACCACATTTTGTTTCCCCCAACTGGCCCCAAGAAGTTGAGATTTGATATCATCGGAACTGCTAGCCTTAAGTACTGTCTGTGTGCTACTGCACAATCAGCTGTTTTGCAAGAAATTAGTAATTGTGTAATTCCCGCCGCCAATCATGGCAAACAGACCAAACTACTCTGCAATGGTCTATTGGCTGTGTGATTGGAACTACTGATTGGATTATAAACATCATCTAAACACATCAGAATATCGAAATGTTTGAAAGGTTGTTATGGTATTCTTTTAACTGTGGCATAAGAGCTGCATGGATCATGAAATGCCAATAAACAGACATCAACAAAGATATGATTTCTCTTTTTTTTAGCTTTCTCAGAAACTGTCCTCAAAACGAATTCAAGAAAGCAGAAGGCTACAGAAAAAGCAGACGTACATTGTAGTTCTCTTGATTACACATAGAACATGTCGACATCAGCCCAGAAGGTTTGGTTAGACGATACATACCACATCTGAACACTGGAAATTCAAGAAAAAAATTAATAAAAACTTTTGCAAATATGAAAGACTGCCGTGACCCGTTTGTTGCGTGTAGCCCCAGGATAGTTTTAACGTTACTATGGGGTCAATATTAATGCTCTTTTTTGAAATATATCTCAAATTACTTTCCCTTAGGTTCCCAGGAGTAAAAAAGTCAATTTGGCACACGCGTGTGGTGCGTCCTTTCCAAGATCTTTGGTAAAAGGCTAAAGGTCATTTGTTTATTCAAGAAAGGTCACCCTTTTGCAATACCCATATTTGTTTTAAAATATTTTTTTTAATTTTAATGATACTGAATCCAAATTGAAATAGATTTTGCACTTTCGGCATCTCTCTGTTGTTAATGGAAGGGGTACAAATTCCTGTAGGCCTCTATGGGGATCGGGGCCTTTATACCCCTCCCTATGAACGTGAACCAATCCTTGCAAAATAAAAAGCAATATTTTGAATCAGTATCATTAATATGTTTTTTAATATTTTTTCAAAGAATCGTTTGTGTACAATTTATGACTTTCTTGAATAAACCAAATGCCTTTAGCCTATTATTCCCATTATCTTGAAAGGAAGCACCACACACATTGACCCAATTGAACTTTTTTCAACTCCTTGTTACCTAAGCAATAATTTGCGCTATATTTCAGTAGATTTAGAGGCCTTTCAAATATTTGCCCCCCTAGTAACTTTATCCCTCTCCTGTGGCTACACCAACAACGTTCTCCGGCAGACTTTCATATTTTCAAAAGTTAAATTTTTCCCTCTTAATTTTCCCAGTATTACAGCTTAGTGGTATCTCATTACGTCTACAAAACCTTCTGGGCTGACGGTCTAATGCTAGTTTGCATTCCTGTATTTACTGTTTGCTTGTCATTGCCTGGACTATTAGTTTGGACCTTAATCACCATAGTAATGTAGACCTGTACATTAACTCAAAAGTGCTTGAGAACATCTTTGGCACAAATTGTGACATGTTTATTACATCGGTCATAATCTCACTTCCGCATTCATAGCTATACTATATGCAGAACCATTATTAATTTACATTACAAAATGTACTTTCAAAAAATATCATTTCCAACTAATACATATATACAAATATTATTTTAACTACAGTATCGTTGTCATGAAGTGGATGTTTCAACTTGCCCACAAGTAACTCCTTTCAAAGTACACACTCTCATATCCCACAAAGACACTCCTTTAATTGTACACAGCTTCACAAAACTTGCCCACAGACCACTCCTTTCAAAGTACACAACTAGCGTTCATCTCAAAATGCCCACAAACCACTTCTTCAAGTTAAATCTCATACCACACAAGAACTCCTTTTGTTTGTGAAGTGCACAGCTGGCAAGTGTCAACCACCTTGGTGGTGCTCTAATTAAGGTTCACAGTAGTCAATGTTCTTGTGCCTCCGATATTGTAAGCATTCCTTAATGTGTACTGTTCATATTTGAGAAAAGTTCTGCAAAATACCTATTACATTGGTGCCCACATGTAGTGGGTTCTCAGTGGGTTTTCTCTACAATCTTAACTCAAAAGTGTTGGAACACTAAATGATGTCTTAAGGGGGAAATGGGGTTTTTTTTTTTTAATTTGAACATTTAACATTTAAAGGGAAAAAATTACCTTTCTTTGCGTTTGTGTTTGACAACAATCGGAGCTTCCGTTCAAAAGTTATGGGTCGAAAATGGTCCGCCTCACAACGTGAATTCCTCGGGATTATTTCTTATGTTTTTTTTTTTAACTTCCGTTTTTTTTTTATATTTAATTTTTTAAACTTTAAAATTTATATCTCAAAAAGTAATTAAGCTTTTGACCTCTAATTTTCACTATTAAGGAAAATTTAAGTGTTGTTTGGTAATTGCGAATCATTTTAAAATAGGCATTTCAAAATATTTATAATTAAAAAATAAAAAACATGTTTTCTAGCAAAATTGGCCCGATACTCAAAGTAAATTTTAACGATGTCTTCACTGAGCGCAATTTTCTAAAACGATTAATCGTACAATAAGGGATAAAAATAAATTAGGAAAGTATATCATAGGACACTTTACTGAACTAGAATACTGCCACTAGCCCCACGAGAACTTGATTTAAGGGGTCTCAACACTAAAACATCATATTTTAAATTTTTTTTAATGTTGAAGGTCCCTTCAAAATTTTGTAAATCATTTTATGCCTTCTTTTCAGGACCACAGCAAAATGAAAAATCTGGCTGTGTGTGTGTGGTGTGTGGGGGTGTGTTGTGGGTGTGTTTGTGTGTACTTACAAAAGGCCAACGTTTTGGGGTATTTGTACGTACAAATGAACGTTTGTGGGTTGTTTTTTAACGTTGTGAGGTGATCTGTCTTGACGATGTGGTTGTTTTTACTATATTACTATATGTTTTACGATTTGTCTATAACAGAAAAACTGTTGAATAAGTATTGAGTTTATTCCGTAGTACCTTTTAGGCCTGTGTGCAATCCTCTGGCTAAGAAAAGTGCGAAATTTAGTTTAAAAAATGAAAAAAACTGAAAAAAATCTTTAAAAAATGTCTAAAAATTGTTACTATATAGTAACGAAGAGTGTTTTATTAAGAAAAAGTAGAAAAAAGTTTCTTTTGAAGTAGATTTTTTAGTCAAACACCCCAACAAGCGCTTGTAAGTTGTGTGTGTGTGTGTGTTTTTAGAAATGAATTGCACATCAGGTTCCTCACCAGCCCACTATGCATTCCATTTAATTTTTGCCATCTTCTGAGGACCACACCATAATGACAATTTGGGGTTGTTGATTTTTGATGGCAGTCAAATTCATTGCAAGTGTTCTCATAACATCATTAAAAATAAACAAAAAATTAAAAAACTGAAAAAAATAAAGTGTTTGTTTTTTTTTTTTTTGAGGTCTTCTATAGTTTCATCACGCTGAATTATATGCACTACAATTTGCTATGATGTAGGTTATAACGATAAGCCCATTCTAGAAGTTTGGGAGAAGGTTAACTTTTTATATAGTTTGAAGGGTGCTGATCAGAATATTTGGGTCCCCTTGGGGAAATGTGGTAACTTTGTAATAAGGTGTAAATCATTTAGTACAGGGGTAATTTGAAATCAAGCCAAAGTTGTTTAAAAATGTACACCAATGTATTGTCTCATTATAGGATTAATAAAAGGTAATAGTTTGTAAGTTTCCACCTTTAGTTTGCTCAAGCTACAGCCTGATAATTCAAGGTCATTCTGGGCAAAAAATCTATTCTTAGATTGGTTGAAACCGTGTCAAATTATTGCCCTTGTCATACTGAAGCAGAAAATCAATTTGCAATTCTTTGGGTGACAGCTCTGTATACAATTTGACCCCTGTAGACCCCTGGTAGACCCTTGTTACATTTTGCCCTGAATTACGAAACCAAATGCTAACCTTGTATATAACTTCAGACAAGAATTTGACACCAGGTTCAACGAAATCGGAGCACTGGTAACGTTTACCCCCAGGATGACCTTGAACCTTAATAGGGCGTACCTGTTTAATAAAGGTGGAAACCTAGACAAACTAAGATACCTTTTTTAACCTTATATGAGACAAATACATTGGTGTACCTTTGAACACAATTTGCTTGATTTCAATTTATACCCCTGACACTTTTACCCCCTTATTTTACAAAGTTCCCCCACATTTTCCCATAGGTTGGACCCAAAAATTCTGATACGCACCCTTCAAACTATAGAAAAACATCTTCAAACCTTCTTCCCCAAACTTCTAGATGGGATTCTGATTTATAACCCTACTAAAATATCAAGCAATTATCCATACTTGTTCATAACCTGGCTCTCCTGGCCTCCCACTTGCTGTCTATTTTCCACT
>JAMKCH010033756.1:0-60781 GCA_023653785.1 Ophioderma brevispina | reverse complement strand
AACACTGCATGTAGCACATCCACTGATAACATTTCTACTTGAATGGGACACATGTCTGCATTACACTTCGAGTTTCCTCAGCTGATGTCAAAGGTTTCCCCAAAACAAGTACATAATGATGCAAGATTGATGCCACATTTTGCTAGCATCATATCTACATTTCTGCTACACTGATACAATCACATCTCTGTCTCTTCCTCTTTTTGGTCCCCCAGCCGCCAACTTTTAGTTGGCAAGGGGGACTATAGAAATGCCCCTGCGTCCGTGTGTGTGTGCGTGGTGTGTCCCACCGCAATAACTCTGGATCTAAGCAATTGTGGGTGTCCCATGGTTGGGTGGGGGGGCAACTAGAATGCATCTCCAAGTAGGCTTGGGCTGGGACACCGATTTCTAATAACACTAGATAGCGAACGCCAGCTCAAGCCGTACACTACCATCTTTTTCCTCAGCAGTGGTGAACAAATATATTTTCCATAGCAGTGGTGTACCAATTATTCATATATTCCCTGATTTACAGACGTGGTGTACCAATTATTCATATATTCACTCATAGTTGCATTAGAATAAGACCGTTTCCAGGCCAACAGGTCACGGCGCATGTGCGTGCGGTTTTCGAATGGATGACCGTCATGAATATTTATAATGTTTCAAAATCACGGTTACGGTGGCCGCCTATTCAACGCAGGCGTACGCTATCTAGTGTTATAAATCGAATCTGTGGCTGGGAATGTAAGCGTGGGTCATGTGCATAGTTCAAAGGTCAAATATGGTCAAAAATAGGGTCAAATGTGGTCAAAAATAGATATTTGTTATAAAGCCTTGTAAGCCACGATATCTTTTGATCTAAAGCAATTATGGGTTTCCTCTTCTCACCATAGATGTCAACCCATAGAACGGTGGATGAGTTTCGGAGGTGGGTCAATGTTGCTTGTGTCAAAGGTCAAATTGGGTCAAAAATAGTTCAAATTTGGGTCAAATTGTCAAATTGGTCAAAAATAGAGATATAATAGTAATGGGACAGTGGTGTCATTTGTTGGCTTTTTTTGCTACAATTGGAATTTTTGGCCTCTTAAATGTAGATAATGGTCCCTGAATCAAATCAAATTGTTACCATTTTTTTATCCTTTCCTGGTTTGGGTGGCCATCTTGGATTTTCAAAATGGCTGCCATTTTCAACATATTGTACTTTATATCTGGACTTCTGACACAAGGAAGGGTTTCAAATTGGTGGCAATAACCATGCTTTTTTGATGTCAAGGAACACAATATCACATTCAAATCGCATATTGTTTCCTTCATGGCGGACATCTTGCATTTCAAATGGGCCTCCATTTCAACATATTGCTCTATATCTGGACTTCTGAGCAACGTAGACGTTCAAATTGGTGGGCATACCCATATTTTGATGTCAAGGCACAAAATATCACCTTCAGAAAGTCGCAATTGTTTTCCTCAGTAGCCATCTTGAATTTCAAAATGGCTGCCATTTTTAATTAATGATCTCGCCCTATCAGGACTTCATGAGCAACATAAAAGGCTAAGGCTCCCTTTGGTGGCCATACCCATCGATTTGTGAGATGCCATGGAACACATTTATTACTGTTTTTAGAAAGTTCTATATGAGTGTTTTCACTTCAGGGGCCATCTTGAATTTCAAAGTTGCCGAACGTTCTAAAGCCGATGAACCGCGGTAGGTATACCTAACGACATCGATCGAGGACCCTGGTTCGAGCCCACGTGAGAGCGGGTTCTTGGTCACACTCAAATAGTTCCTATACTGTCAGAAATTGCATAATTGCAAGTGTGATTATGGAAATTTTCCTCTCTCGCTCCACCTCTATTTTTAGAATGTGTCAGGTGTAGTGCAGTGGGATTACTGGCGCCATACAGGTTCCGGATATTCATGTAAAGGTTTTGGTCCTGTGTGTTCAGAGGTAGTCCAATTCGAGCAACGTAAAAAGTTTCGTACGTCCCCTCCGATAGAGGATCGGATCATCCCTGTCTGTTACCTGGCACTCAATCACACTCTAGGTCACCAAGGTCCCCTTCCACACAACACTGCATCCCGCGTGGAAGGGGAGGTGCCTTAATCCACAGGGAAACTTACTCTTTGTGTCCAGCAGTGACTGACATAGCTATGATGAATTTGACGAACTTTCAACCAATATCTGAATTCTGAGCAACTCAAGGCTCCATTTGTGGCATACCCATGTTTGATTTTTCCTTGGTGTTAGTGGCTCGTGTCCACTGGTGAAAGCCAAGACTAGCGTCCATCCCCACAGCTATTGACAAGCTGAATTGTTTTACCAAATAGGCATCAGGGTTGTAAAGCCCCCTGTATTTGAAGTCCTGTGCTCTGTATCAACATTGTCTCTACCCATTTAGATGATGGTTAGTCCTAAAGCGTACTGGACGGTCAAACCTTATATTGACAAAAGATGCATGAAAACTTGTGTTAAACTTAATTCTGCTTTCACACATCATCAGCACATACATGTCCAGACACTATCACCAACAGCCAAGAAAGAAAAACTTGTACATGAAGCATTCATTTGTATGTCTTGAGTCAACTTCATACTACCGCATGTGTACACACCACGAGCATTAACCTGTGACTACCGTCGCCCAAAATGGAGAACTCGTCCAGCTGGACCCCATCTGGTCAGAGAGGGTGATTGAACGATTTAAGAACTGAATCATCAGAATTGCTCTTGCGGAGCATATAAAAGTTACCCCCCCGTCAGAGTAAACCCCCCCTCCCAGAGATCCCATGACAACAATTGACTGGAGAAATGTAGTGGGAGATACAAAGCTCTGTGAGCATTATATTGTAGCAGTACATAACAGGTTCACCACTAATATTGATGAGCTTGAGGATTAGAACTTCCTCAGCACAGATATGATGCCATCACTTCACCAACAAGAAATGCACTGGTGTGCTAACCTAGAAAAAGAGGTAAGGACTATACTTTGTCCACCTCAGTGCAGGTGACGTCATTACGCTCGTTTGCATTCCCACTACGTCTCTATCGTGCCGCCGTTATTCCGTGGCGTACATCTATGATTCCAGCATAGCGCGCCGCGAGCATGGCTGCGAAAAATAAAAGTCGCAGTGACGTCACCTACAACTTAAGATAACAAACTATCTCCTTTGCTCAAATGACCAATCATCAAAGCCAGAGAAAAACTGAAGTCTGCAGCCATGAAGCACCGTACGCAAAATCCCCAGCCTTCCAAGCAGAACATTTGCTAGTGCCGCTTTAAGTCTGCACTTGATGATGCTTACACAGAAACAATCACCGTGGTGCGTGAGGATCTTTTATTCCAGGCTGAAGCACTGACAGCCCTACATGCTTCAAATACAAGCATGCTGCTGCCTTTGAGGCACTGAGGGAGCCTGGAAGATAGAAGCTACCCCCCTATAAGATCTATCGAATCAAGGTTATCGAAACACAACCAAGAGCTCGCACTGTTTCATCATCACTTTCAGTTCTCTACTTGGCAAACCAGTTCAGAATAACCCATCGTCATCACAAGATAGCATACATACGCCCCTTCCAAATATCAAGACGGAGGTTTTCTGATCTACCAAAGAAACTGAACAACAACAGACGCCGTTCCCGACAAGCCATTTCTGCAGTATTTGGAAGATCCCTTTTTCATGATCCAACTGTGGAAATTTTGTAACCCAACCTACATGGGAAACAAACCAGCTTGCCTTATTTAATATTAACCTCTTTCATTCACTCCTCTAACCAAGAAAGGGGACCTCCACAACCCAAAACTACAGAGGAATCACCTGTCACCACGGCTTCTAAGATCTACAACTCAATGCTGCTGCAACATAATCGTGGTTCTCACATCCGATCCTTCCTCAGACAAAACCACACGGTTTGCCGTAAAGGAGATCAACCCTACCCAATCAGATACTTGCCCTCGAGAGGACGATAGAAGAGAAAAGCTTTCAATTGGTGTTTTGTATACTTTTCCAAGGCTTTGACAGTTGTCCAACAGAGATTGTAATGCTGTATATATCTTACCAACTATGATGTCCCAGACGATTCAAAAGCATGGCCATCATGTCTGATACCCATCAACTCTTGTGCCAGACCATATTGGTCCACAAGGAGTTCCTAACAACTAACTTGATCCTCCAAGGAGATCTCGTGCTCCCTATCCTCTTTGCAATCGCTGGTTGAGTTACATCCGCAAAACATCCTTGACATCATAGACCTGACATCCCCCTCAACACCAAAGCGTTCTAAGTACGTCTCCCCAAGTCAGCATCTCACAGACCTTGACCTTGCAGATGATCTAAGCTCGTTACAGCCGCTCTGATATGTGGTGCCCAAGATCTATCTACTACATTACTTGGGAATGCTGCAGACAAAGTTTGCCCACATCTAAATGCCAAGAATATATGACCGTCAATGAGGAAAGATAATCATCAACCCTATCGGCCACTATAGACGGGACCCAACTCAAAGAGGTCAGGACTTATCAAGAACCTTGGGTCCTATGTTGTCGACAAGCAAACAAACAAAAAAAGAAACACGTCCCTCCTATTGCAATCTGGTATCATTCTCCCAATTCAACAGCTGAAGTTTCTTAGAGTTTGATAAGTATCCTTTTGTATATGGCTCTGAACCATACCATGAAGAAAGAGCTACAGGATAAACGGGATGGCACCTACCCCAGGCTTCTATGTAGATACAAAACATATCCTGGCGTGAGTACATGACCAAAGCACAGATCTGTGGGGAATAATCCAGGGCGGATCCAGCATTTGAAAAAACGTCAAAAATTACCGGGGGTGGGGGGGGTGGCTGAAGGCTGAAACTGTCCCAAATGGGCTGATTTTCAAGATTGTGCAGATTTTAAAAAACCCGGGAGGCGCGACGCCCATCCCCGATCCGCGCCTGATATCCCTCCAATCTCATCTTCTGTTGGCCAACGCTGTGCAAGATTGCCGGTCACTGTTAAATGTTATCATGCGATTGATCAGTAGTCTTGGACATCACTTTTGGGAGGTTAACTCACCATGCCCACACCGGGGTCCGCCCCTTTAACTACATTGATGTGATTGCTCGGGACATGCAACAGGATCCATCTGACATTCCCCACGTATTACGGACGGACATGTTCGCGCTACATGGTGAACAGTATCTTGCGGCTCGGCTGCTGTCGCAAGAATAGATAGTTTCTGGGACTATGGACAGCAGAACATTGAAACCCTAGTAATATACAAACTTATTCAAACCCCAGAGCCTAGCTCTCCCAGAATTCCATGATTTAAGTAGTTCGGCAAATAAGGTAAAAAATAGTAGTCCCTTTTGAATTAAAGATGGCTACTAGAAGGAACATCTGTGCCTCGACTGGATAGTGGCCTAAGATATTTTCCTTAACTCAAAACATTAGTATTGCCACCAAATGGAGGCTTCTATGTTGCCCAAAGTACAGATATGTGAAGCGCCAGGTATACATTAAAATGCCAGCCATTTTGAAATTCAATATGCCCGACCAGAAGGACACATTGGGCGACTTTTTGATGTATATATTTGTTCCGTGACTAATCACCACATGGGTATTGCCCTAAGTTGAGCGTCCATATTGCCAGAAGTCAGATTATTGAGCGAAGTATATGTTAAAAATGGTCCATTTTGAAATTCAAGATGGCATCTGTAGGAACAATCTGCTTTGTTGGATGTAGTATTTTCACTGACATTACAACATAGTTTTGCCACAGCACTGGAGCCTTCAATGTTATCAGAAGTCCGATAGAGAGCAAAATATTTTTTAAAATGGCGTCCATTTTTGAAAATCAATATAATACCTGAGGACTATCTGCACACTTGTCTGTATGTGATAGGTGTGTTCCTTGACATCACAAACATGGTAAGTTGCACCAATTTGAGCCTCTATTTTGCTCAGAAGTCCAAGAATATGAGCACACATGTTAAATGGCAGCCATTTGAAAACCAAGATGGGCCGCCACCGGAAGGGATAAAAAAACTGGTAGACACTTGATTTGTATTTCTTAGGACCTTATCAACAGATTTTTTTAAAGACACAAATTCATTTGGGTAGCAAAAAGCGCCAACAACTCTCAACCATCAACACACCACCCGCGCCCCATACTATAAGGGTCCCGTTCATACTTCACTGCATTGCGGTGCAGTACTGCACGCAGCCTACCAAAATTTGTCAGCAATCACTGGCGTCGTTGCAACGCAATGCAGTAAGTACTGCACGAATGTAAAGTCATTTTAACTGGCTGATGCAGCAGCATGCAGTGGGGTGCAGCATTGTTTGCATAGGGCCAAATTCCTTCCAGCAAGTTACTGCAACGTTGGCGTGCCATCGCCGTTACCTCGAGTACCTGGTTGACCTGCATTAAATCGATTAGGAGTGCACGGAAGTGACGGAACATTGCGATAAATTAACTGCCCATGCAAAGCAGATTCAGTGGAAGTATGAACGGACCTTAAGCTTGGAACATGATATCTTTGATCTAAGCAGTAATGGTTGCCCATCTTCGGCACATCATATGTCCACCCCCAGTATGACGGTGGATGATTT
The DNA here is from genome assembly GCA_023653785.1 of Ophioderma brevispina. Lineage (NCBI taxonomy): Eukaryota > Metazoa > Echinodermata > Ophiuroidea > Amphilepidida > Ophiodermatidae > Ophioderma > Ophioderma brevispina. The sequence goes on along the minus strand of JAMKCH010033756.1, from coordinate 54,202 downwards.
TCGAGGTGGGCTGTGGCATGGGGTCAAAGGTCACAATGCTGTCAAAAATGGGATTAAATGCTATAAGCCTTTCCAATTGTGGCGGATGAGAAACTTGGTGTGTGGTTGGTCAACATTCTGGTCCGAAAAATTTGAAGTCATTTCAAAAGGGTCCCGTTTGGTGTCATTCAGTTCCAAGTGGGATAATCTTGCTAATATAACCCTTGGTCAAACGTGCTAGGATGAATAACGTGGTGGTTGTTGTCAACATTCCGTGCCGACAAATTTGAAGGGTCATTTCAATCAATGCAAGTCACGTCGGGTGCATTCACGGCAAATGGAATTAATTGTTATATCCCTTGTAATGTGGTATGGATTACTGCAACTTGGGTGGGGTGGTCACACTTCAAGCCGTAAAAATTTGAAAGGTCATTATCAAGGTCACGTCGTGTCATTCAAGTCACCACCACACGTAGTGGTAGATGATAAACATGGGTTTGGTCAGGCATTCAGTGCACAATGTTGAGGGTCATTTCAGGTCATGTGGGTTCTCCAAGGTCAAATGGATAATATTGCTAGAACCCTGTTAAATGTGGTAGTATGAAACTTGGTGGTTGTGGTTCACATTCCGTGCTGAAAAATTGAAGGTCCATTTCAAGGCACGTCGGGTTCATTCAATGTCAAACCACTAAGTAGGTGGTAGGATGATGATAATGAAACAAGGTCATGCGGGTCATCCAAGGTCAATCACTAAAGTATGTGGTAGGGATGATGAAACTTGGGTGGGTGTTGGTAAACATTCAGTGCTAAAAAACTTTGAGGGTCATTTAAAAGTCTGTGCGGATCATCCAGGTCAATCTACACTGGTATTGGTCATGAAAACTGATAGTGGTAGTAACGCATTCATTGCCAGAAAATTTTACAGGTCTTTCATCAACGTCGGGGGTATTCACGGTCACTACTCAACATGTAGGGCCATGAAACTTTCAGGATGGTCCAACATTTTCTAACCAGAAATTGTTGTGAAGGTATTTCAAGTCAAGTAAGGGGTCCCTAAGGGCACATAACTACAAAAGTGGTATGGTCAATGTATCAAACAATTTGATACCGTCAAAGTGCAACTGCTATGGCAGCAGCTTCAGTGGTTTGAGAACCACTTATTTCCATCACAATTCTCCCTGTGATCTTAAAATTATATTTCCCTCCATTTACTATCGCGACAGGCGGGGACCTTTGTGGTTCGAGAACCACCTTGTTTTCTCTTGTATCTTTTCCACACATGCTCTCTCATTCTCTAATTTCCTCAACAAATCTTTGAAGTTTCCTCCAAGACGACTGGCCTCCCGCTACAACATATATAATGACCTTGTGAAGTGCAGTTGCATGTGTTGTTTGACCATTGTTGTTGTAGTTCTGGTATTTTTAAACTTTTTGAAGGTTGTATATTTTGCTTGTTGTGGTCCACCAGCTATAGCTGGGAAGACCATTTGAATTTCATTATCACTCCGTCCAGCTGGAGTCATACATCTGTCCATGCATGCGTCCATACACCATTTTGGTTGACAATATACATACATCCATACATAGGTATTTTATGTCATCGACCCAAAATGGTAGTCTGAGATCAGAATGCCCATGAGCTTGCTCAGAGCAAGACTCAGAAATAACTATTTCTGTATGAGTATATATGTGTATATCCGGTCATTTGGTTAAAGATTTGTAATTATCTCCGGCTCAAACGCTTGGGCCAGTTGGAGCCAAACTTGATCAGAAGAACCACTGGCCCAAGGTTTATATGTGATGTACTCCAATTGGGGTTGGAGGTCATGTGGGCTGATTAAAGGGGTATTCTGCCACAAATTAAATGCTACGATCACCAAACTTAGTCAGTGTAAGCAATGTCATCCTCATATTCTGAAGTGGTACATGTGCAAATGTTAAACATTTTCTGATCACAAGGGGCAAAACACATGGTTCAAGAACCACTTTGTCATGAAACTCGGGTATGTGGGTAGTGGTGGACACAAGTTTTTACCTTTATAAAATTTGCATAATAAGTACCTCATTTGCATATTTGTTCTGATTAGCTATTAACAGAGGTTTAACAATATAATTCTCTGAATATATCAAGTGCACAAGCCAGGAACTGCAAAATTCTAGTTTAGTTTGCTCTTCTCTGCTGTGGGTGGATCACTATGGGGGGTTTAGTTCGGGAGAGTACAGCACGTTCCTATTTAGATTTAGGTACTATAAAATATTGCATGCTTTCCTGTGGCATATAGCCAACTTATAAATAACACTGAAAATTAGCAAACTTGTCACTTCATTAAAGGTGCAATGAGAGATCCATACTTTGTGTCATATGCAGTGATTTCAAAAAGATAAGACTCCAATAGATTTCTTACCTTGTATTTGGCTATAGAAATGCCTTAAAAGTTAAAACAAAAGGTGATATTGATTTGCTTATGATATAAAACATAGGCTGAATTTAGTATTTGCTCCTACAATAAATTAGAAATTTTACAATTTTTGTACCAAAGAAACAGTTATCAGCTTAATCCTTTCAGATAGGGATATTTTAGTGCCAAATCAGATTTTCACATTTTATAGGGACACCTGTTATGTGAAATTGCTTGTTGCACCTTTTAGTTAAGTTAAACCAAAGTTTTAAATTCGGTTTTGTCCCCGCTAACAGGGGTGGCCGGATTCACCTCACACTCAGCAATACTACTGTGTGAGGATTTTTTGGAGCAAAGATAATTTACCGAATGCCCTTCCTGATGCCAATCCACAATTTTCAGCGGTGGGCCTAGCCTTTGGGTAACCATGTCCACCATGCAAGGCAGCATGTGCTGGATGGCCACCATTAGCTCTCCAGAGCTGACGCCCCTATAGGTAAATCTTCTTTTCATTCTACCAGGGTAACCAAATACCCTTTTATCATCAAGATTTCCTTAGAAACCTTATGGGGTGACGGTTTAGCTGCCGCCAACTCGGCCCTGGGACAGGTAGTACTGGTTACCAGGATACCAGTACAGGCCCTCCAAGGAAACCTGGACTGACTTATGATATTATATAGAGAGATAGAAATCTGCTGGTAATTTGTTGATGCTCTGATTGACAATCAAACAATTGCAATTTATAATTAGTTCACAAGCATTCATTGTGCAGTTTGTATAGCTCAGATGGAGCTCTGTACAAAAGCAACCATGGAGGTGAGCGCAGCCAAATGTAATTACTCCCTTTTTTCTGGGAAAAACTGGAGAGGGTAAATATAATCTGGAAACTAGAATTAACTCATAAAGTCTGGGCAAAAAAAATGTATAACAAGGCCAAAATGTGCATAAGCAATGATGCTTTATCTGTTGTTTTTGATGTACAAACAGTGTTCATGCTAAGGCCATATGGGAGCACAATTGGCACAACATCTCTCCTCTGAAAATTGGGGCAACATTCTTCCAATTTGAAAAGAAAAGAGCAGTTTTATCAAGTCCATGAACATGTGAATACTACCCTTAATCAGAAATGGTTAGCAGGACCGAGACCTTACTCAAATTGAGTGTCTTCTCCCATTAATATAAGACTCCCTGATAACCCCTTTCAGAGCATAACCCATTTCAGAGCATAACTATTACACATTCCAAGATAATGTGGGACTAATTTGTTTAGATAAAATATCCCCGTTTTCCAAATGAAAGCATCTGAATCCTAATCCTTATGTTATCCCTATCTGGGACTACAAATTGAATTAACTGCTTTGTCATCTGTTGAATGTGGTTAAAAATCAGCTTTAACATCCTAGACTTGTGTATAGACTGATTCTGTGTTTATACATTTTCATAATTTAGCAACATTTGGAGTATTGTTGGATGTTCAGTTTGTAGCAAAAGGTAAAAATGGATGATTTTTGGAGTGATTGTTGACCTGTCCTGAAGTCTTTACATCTTTAGACTTGGGCCAAGTCTTTTATATATGAAAACTTGTTAAGAGAAAAGAAATAACAATACTATACAAAATTAATTTAAGCCAGTTTTGACTAAAATGCCAAATTTTACCCTTATTAGTGCACTTTTATTGCTTGTAGAAGATGGTCTTATTAGGTAGGTGGTCTTGTTAGACCATCTTCATGCACCTCAAATATACAGAAATCAGATTTTTTAGAAGGATTTATCAAATCACTGATTGTACAGCAACTACTTATAATATCGACTATAGACATAAAGGCATATGGATTCACACCAGTAAATAACAGTAGAAACAGAGGTAAATCCAGCCCCTGCTGCAAAAAATGGCATTTTTTTGTGCACCCTTGCCTAAGTGTACCCTAAAAACTGTGGGAAATGGCGAGATCTGGTTTGTAAATCATGGTTGCTATCAATATTAAGAATAAGATCTGTAGGAATATCAAAGGAAGGTTGACATTGATATGTTATTTTGATCCGACAAACAAATTTTAACCGTATTCTTACAGGGAACACCTGACTGAAAAAGTGCTGACCTCCAGGGTCCATGGTGCATGCTAGTCTAAACGGTCCAATAGCTCAAAAATTTTGGGGATAACTACCCTAATTTCATGATTGATCGGGTAGGAGATATGATGATCTTCAAGCAGAATGTTAGCTTTAAGGTACGTCTGAGATGTTCCATTGAGGAGAAAATGACGTTTCATCTCGCCCATTTTGTACAGGAACGAATGGAACTCGTATTTACCGGTGTGAAACCATATTTGCATTGTGCACTGTAGGATGTTGACAATCCAATCCAAAGAAGTAATTTTTGTTTAAAATTGTGTCTTTGTTTTGGCAACTTTCGCCTATACCTTGATGCAGAATCCCTTTGACCTTACTCCAAATATGCCCACATTCCCACCAAGCAACACCATGTCAACACATAAGGGAAATATGTAAGGCTGCAGTACATGCAGCACATCATGCATGCATATTTTGATAGCCTTGATTATAGTATTATAAAATAGGGCCTGTACTTTGGCAGTGTAGATAACAACATCGCACTAAATGATCATGGACTTTTAAAGATTGTTTTTTAGTATATAATGTACTACAATGATCATTCAAAGTCATCTTTGCATTGCACAGGAGGGAGATACTCCTTCGTGCTATCTTGCTGTGGTGCGACTCCTGGGAAATTTGGAAATGTTCATTTTTTTCCAACCCTGAAGTTTGCTCACATTTGTGAAATCTCAGTTGTGAAACTGGTATACAGATTGCAGCACACATCCATCATAATGTGGATTTGATTGATCACTCATAACTTATCGGAACCAAGCTTAAATTGTTCTTTAACCCCGTTCCTTTACTTGTGTGTGCGTTGTGGTTTTGAAGTCTCAACTCCTCACTTCAATTTGGTATTGACATTTCTGAACATGCCACGTCCTCAATGAATTTTAACCCAATGCTATCCCACGTTTTTTCTCATAATTATGTCTGTGATTGACCCTATTTTGTCCAAAGGCATTGCTACCAATGGAGTGAGTAATGGGCACATTAATGTTTTTATTCTATGATTTTATTTTTAACCAACTTGTCCCTCACAACCCTGAATTGGGTGAAAAAAAAGTCAACCATTTTGGAAGATGTTGTCTGTAGTGTGATTGATTCTGATCAGGTGTCAGTGTCAACACACATCTGTATTGGGATGACCTAATGAATTATTTAAGGTTGCTGTTAGTTATGTATTAGTTACTAAATTTCAGAAATCTTATTAACTTGCTACTGATTGAGGATTCAACCTGGCCACAGGTTTCCTCCGGATGTCTCATCAATTATCACTCATCGTTTCTTAATGGTATTGTTATTCTTATTATGGCAATTGCTAATACAGTCTTGCATGAGTTGGACCTGTCATATCACAAGGAACTGCATGATTGACTCTGGCATACTCACTGTTTTCCAAAAAGCTCTGAACAAATACCAGATGATCAGAACAGGTTGTAGTCTGTGCAGTGGAATGTGCAAATGATCTTGTGATTCTGGGTTATTTTGTCATTTTTTGAGGTTGTACTTCTTGTACTGGTACAGGCTATGAATGGGTAACAGGCTAATCAATGGGTAACAGGCTAATAAATGGGTAACGGCAATAAATGGGTAACAATGCTAATATGGGTAACAGGCTAATGTGGAACAGGCTAATAAATGTGAACAAGCTAATAAATGGGTAACAGGCTAACGTGTTGATGTTTTGAAGCAACTCAATAAACTGAATGCTCCGAAGGCAGGTCATCCTGAGGATTTACCCATCAAATTGATCAAAGAATTCTCATTTGAGCTTTCTCATCCTCTTTGTGAGATATTCAATGCCTGCCTTCAGGAGGGTACATTCCCATCTGTGTGGAAGACAGCAGCTATTATCCCAGTTCCGAAGGTTAAGAAACCCACTAATGCTAACGAACTACGGCCTATTGCGCTAACAAAAATATTAGGTCGTGTCTTCGAAGCTTTTTTAGCTAATTGGCTTAGAGATGATTTTTCTTCAAAGTTGGACTGTAGACAATATGGTAATGTCAAGCAAACCAGTACGACTCATTACCTTGTTGACATGCTCAACACTGTTGTTTCAGGTATTGATAATCCTGGAAAATATGCAACTCTGTGTACTGTGGACTTTACCAAAGCTTTTGACAGTATAAATCATAATGTTGCCATTACTAAAATCATCAACTCAGGGGTGAGACCATCAATAATTCCAACAATCTGTAGTTTCTTGACCAACCGTACTCAGTGGTCAGATTTAGGGGACATCTTTCAAATTTAAAGACCATTACCTGCAGTGTCCCCCAAGGTACCAAACTGGGGCCTGGTATTTTCAGTGTCGTGGTCAATGATGCTGCTGTAACTACAGATTCCCGTTGGAAATCTGTTGATGATCTCACTCTTGGCGAGATTGTAAATGTTAAGTCAGATTCTCCACCACAACTTCAATACCATCTCAATACCCTTGATGAATGGTGTAAAGAAAATGATATGCTTCCAAAGCCTTCCAAATGCCATGTCCTACATGTTAACTTTATGAAAACACCAATCCAGTATCTCCAGCTTAGTCTTGGTGGTGAGATTCTCGAAACAGTTAATAACATCAAGTTGCTTGGTCTGGTCATTCAAAATAATTTAGGTTGGGACATACAAGTGAAAAACATGATATCTAAGGCTAGCAAACGACTGTTTCTGCTATATTCACTAAGAGGGTTTGGAGCTCCTGTTGAGGACATGCTGACCATATATCAGATCTATATCCGCCCTTTGCTCGAATACGCATGCGCTGTTTGGCATTCAAGTCTTACAAAACAACAGTCTCTCCAATTGGAAAGGATTCAAAAACGTTCTTGCAGGATCATCCTTGGAAAAGATTATCAACATTATGAAGATGCTCTCACTTTCTTGAATATCACTAGCCTTTCCCGGCGTAGGGAGGATTTGGTTCTGAAATTTGGTCAGCAGGTCCTCCATTCTGACAGACATCGTCACATGCTGCCTAAAGAAAAAGATAATTATTTCAACCTCAGGAAAAATACAAGATTTGAGCTTCCAAAAATGCGTACTAATCGATACAGGAACTCCACTATCCCATTTGTCATTCAAAACTAAATACCTGTGGTTAACTCAACCTTTTATAATAATTATTGTGCTTTACTATATTTTTTATAATGTTTGCTCTTTCCTTTGAATTTTACTGTTTTAAATGTTGTATATTCTAAATGTCTTTATTTTTGTATTTCATTTTTCATTTTTTAAATGTTGTATATTTTGAGCTTTTAAAAAATATATCTATATCTTATGTATATTTGTTTTTTAATATTGTAAAGCTAACGCTTTCCAGCATATGCTGCTTGTTAGCTGTTTCTATACCTGAAATAAATAAAATAAATAAATAAATGTGCAACACGCCAAATAAGGCCAAAAAAAAATTGTTTGATTGTCCATAGATGAATTTTTTGAGTTGGGTCGGTCGGTCGGTCGGAAAAACTTTTTTTTTAAATGTCAATAGCAAACTGTATTGAAACATGTTTGTTTGTATTAATAAGTTAATCAAACACTAAAAATCAAATTGATTGTTACTCAAAAATGCATCTTTGTACATTATGAAACCCAACTAACATGCTAAGAAACTGTTTAAACATCATCTTTTTTACATTTCAGAAAGTTAAAATTGGAAAAAAAAAACTTTTTAGGAATTTTTCAAAATTAGGGTTGGTATTCTTTTGCACAGTAAAAGGAAAAAAAAACTTTTCCTGATTTCCAAAATTAGGGTCGGTCGGATGAGGACAATCAATTTTTTTTTTTGCCTAAATATGTACTGAAATGATACTGCCAATCCAACAGGTGCAGGCAAGGCAAACAGCTAGGACTGGGCAAGAATAATGGACCAAGCTAGTTTTAGGATTTTTTAGTTAGCAGAGAAAAGTGAAGGAAAAAAGAATGTGGCACAAATATGTGAATTAAAAACTAAACACATTGTGCATAGCAGAGAGGGAGAGCAAGAGGAGGGGAGAGGAGAGGAAAGGGGGAGAAGAAAGGAGAGGGTTGCGGAAAAGAATGAGAGGAATGAGGAGGGAAGAGACAAGGAGATGGGAAGGGAATGGGAGCAGAAGGAGGGAGTGGAGAGAGGGAGAGTGTGAGGGTGTGTGTCAGTTGAGAGGTTGCAATTACAAATCTTGGCATACCAAAAACTTCAGAAAATGGTGCCTTCTCGTCAAGTGCTGGTATTTAAAGGTCCATGGCCCGATCGCTAATAGCCTCGTCTCCATAAGCCCCAGATTTTACCGGAAGTGGTCAACATTTTGATATCAGAAGAAAGCTACTAATTTTCTCATTTACCCTGTGAAATCTTAGGGCCAAAGGATGTTTGGTTTGGAAGTCATAAGCGAAAATGTACCCCATTTTGTGTCGACAAATATAATGTTTACACAGTACTCTATTGGGGCTTACAAAATCACGTTTTTAGCTCTCACATGAAACGGGTTGAAATATCGGCGCGAAACTTTACAGATGGGGTTTTGGGGTGAAGGCCAATCTATCAAGATGCAAACTTCATATCCTTAAATCGGGCCATCCCCATTTAAGAATGGAATAAGGAAGTTGAACATGTGGATGTACCATTGGACTAACCGCCATCTGTAGCTTTCACCACAGTCATGAAGCAGATGTGTAGCATGGGGTTATAGAAACAGATGGGCACTTCCCAATGCACTATTTGGTACCACCTGGCAAAGGACTATACAAAATGTAGATTTGGTTTTATAGGATTATGGTAGGATTTACATATTCTGGTTGTATGTTAAAAAAAAAAAAAAAAAAAATGGGTATTGCAACGGGTGACCTTTCTTGAATAAACAAATGACCTTTAGCCTATTTTCCCAAATATCTTGGAAAGGAAGCACCACACGCGTGTGACCCAATTGACTTTTTTACTCCTGCTTACCTATTTGAGCTATATTATATTAGATTTAGAGCAGTTCAAACATTTGACCCCCATAGTAACTTTACCCCTCTCCTGGGGCTACACGCAACAACGGGTCCCCGGCAGACTTTCAAATTTGCAAAAGTTATATTTTTCTCTGAATTTTCCCGTGTTCAGGTATTGGTATCTTGTTCGTCTAACCAAAACCTTCTGGGCTGATGCTCTATTATAGAAACAGATGGGCACTTCCCAATGCACTATTTGGTACCACCTGGCAAAGGACTATACAAAATGTAGATTTGGTTTTATAGGATTATGGTAGGATTTACATATTCTGGTTGTATGTTACAGTGACAAGAGCTTTGTTTTGATAAAATACTCCTTTGCATCTTCTTGACCAGCAAGGCACAGTAACCCTTTGTGCATCCACAGAAAATTGTTTTATTGATATGATATATAAAGCTATATTGATATATAAAGCTTTTTACCCCTCCCAAATTGTTTTATTGATATATAGAGCTTTTTACCACTCCCTACCCACCCCCACACACCCTAGAAATTATGCCCTTTCACCCATTTGCATGCATACTTAAACTCCTATGTAGCTCCTTTGCCGATTGCCGATATTTGACTTTCTTTGCTTTTCAGGTTGTTGTGCAGTACACATATTTATGGTAAAATACCATCTCAATTTAATATGATAATGTAAAAAATTATAGTGGTAAAATATAGCCACATGTTTCAAGTGCAAAGAGGAAAAAGTTATGTTACTTTTGTTGTTAGTTACGGAATAAGAACAACATTTATCATGTTAATCTTGCTTCTACGCCCCCACAATAAAATAAACCTTTACTTTACCCTTCAATGCCCTTCCCCCAATTAGTTTAAAACCCTGACATTGTCTCTAGTATTAAAACCATGTCCCATGGTGACTTGAATGTCAGCCCCTAAGCTTATATAGTCAGCCAACTCCCTTTGGGAACTTGTCACCTTACTGTAAAGCTGATAACCTATTCAAGTGCCTATCATGTCACTCAGTTAGCTTTCATAGTCACTCAACTCCCGTCGGGAGCTTGCCCCTCAAATAGGCAATAATCTATTTAAGTACACACATGTAAATTGCTCAACAATTGTTATTTTATTGTGGGAGAGTGAAGTCTATACATTTGATTAAGAATCTCTTGGATTGGTTTTAAAATACCCCCATAGTCCTGTTGTGTATTTATAAATTTCTATGAATGTTTGAAAAGGGTTAGCTAAGGCCAAGAAAAAAAGAAATTTGGACTCGGCTTCCAACTCACATAGGAGTAAAATTCACAATCTACTGCATTTCTTTTTTTTAAACGTTTTCAAGAGATTTCTAACTTTTTTTAAACTGATCAAGAAAAACAAAAAAAATTGGCCTCAAAGCAGCCTCCCAAAAAAGTGGTCTAAAAATGCAATTAAAAAAATGTCTGTGTAGCGTATAGGTTTTGATAAAAAAAAATGCATGGGCATCTGAAAAAGTCTGAAAAATGGTCAGGTTTTTGACAACAGATCTTTTAAAGGCACTATAAGTGAATATGCTCAACCAGAAAAGTGAAAAATATCAATATCAAATTTTTGCATGTTTGTAACAAGTTAGGTATCCTGACATACCTCAAAATAGGGGTAGAATGTTGTCACTGTGTGCGAGAATCTGACTGATTCCCCAAAATAAATTTTGCGGGAATCGTCTAATTCGCTACTGTGTTAAGTTCTAAAGTTTACGAGAATCAACATTGATTCACGTAAAATCAGTTTACGAGAATCATGAGAATCGATTCTCGGATTCTCGCCGAAATTCTAGCCCTGAAAATTACGAAGAAGTTGAGTCAAAAGTTATAGGACCAAAACCAACCTAATAAGGAAAAAATCTGATATTTTGGTCATTACTGTCCTCACGGATACGTACTACAACATGTAATTCAATGGAGATTCATATCTTTGGACGTTGCTGTCTTTCTTTGCCATCAATTTTTTGTTTGGAAAAATAACTTTTGAGAATCCTAGAGATTTATTCTTCACTTTTAAGCTATTCCTGCAAATTTCAAATATTTTGACTCTTGCAGGTGGATCACTGATAGTGTCTTTAACAGAATAAGAGAAATAGATATGCAAAGCCCAGAGTGTAACCTCTGGGTGGCTGGGTGTAAAAGATGTGAAAGTTTTCTGACCACTTTACAGGCAGGGAAATTACACCCAGAAATAGAAATATACTTTGTTATCAAGTCGATATCGCAAGAAAATGATTCATGCTGAACGCAGCTAAGAAAGATAGTTATCAGTATTCAAAGAGCAAAATCGGGTCTACAGCATTTTTCCAATGGCATCGGTGTTGATTCTAACTGTCCAGCAGCTTGCCGGTGTATTATGATAGTGCCTAGTAGGGTATAGGAACTATTGTATTAATCATAGGGCACAACATTATCTTTTCCATCTTATTTTGCTAACAAGGTCAACTTTTTGGTGTCAGGTCTCTGGTGAATTCCACCATATCGGTTATTGTCATGTTGTGACAGCAACAGAAATGCCTTGCCTAAAGGTACTGATGTGTCCGCTTAAACCCGAATTATTCACAAAACTGACAATTCTTGTGTCAGAATAGCACTTTCAAATGGTTTTAGGTTTAGATTTGTGAAATGAACGGGTGTCTCAGAAAGAATTACAACCTAAAACTATAGGTGACCATAACTTCCAAAAGTAAGTATCACATTTGAGAAATGTAAATAAAAAAAAGAATCTTAAACCCAATTATTTAAACATTTTGATGTCAACATCACTCGATTCGGGTCAGTAGTTTTGAAGAAGACATAAGCGAATTAGGAAACATGTCAATGGACACTTCCTTCCAAGTTTGATCCAACAATAATGCAGATTTTGATGTTAAACTACCTCTTGATTACTTGTGTTATTCTGTTCAAAGCGGTTTCTTTTCATTCCCAAAGAACCGGCCCTTGTTTAATATTGTGTGGTTCAATGCCATTTTTGTTCGTTATAGTATAAACAATTAACGTGACAAATTATAACAAAATCCAACAGAAAACAAAACATGGTAAATAAACAGGAATGAACATCTTTAGTATCAAACAACACCAATATAATCTTAGAAATGTGAAATATATGTTAGTTGAATTAGGGGGTGCACTGCATAGAATGATGAGAGTTTAATCATTACTTTAACAGGTGGATAAACGAACAATAAGATTATTCACAATAGTTTGTATTCAAATTAAATCCAGAATTAAAAAAAAAAAAAAAAAATTCTACATTTTTAAAATAATAATAAAGGCCATGATGAGTGCAAATTCAAAATTCCCGCGTTTTAATCTATACTCGTGTTATAGAAGTACTGGCACGAGACAGTGGTTTGGTCAACATTTGTCGCACATACATAGGGCGTTTGTGGTTTAGATATGCCGAAACTGGTCAAGCATTACTTTGGTCAGGCTGGGAGGGAATGTATATTTAAGATTCACAGAAAGAAATCCTCCTTGCAAGAAGACAATCTTGAACATGTTATGTACGGTTAAAACGAGTAAAGTCGAAAATCTGAACAAGCAGTCGCGGAAGGCGGAGAACCGCCCATACAGAACATTGCAGTCATCAAGACGTCTAAATCCAAGACAAGATGCCAGACGTAACAATGTGGTCATACATTACTTGATTTGTTGGCATGCCTGGATTCTTGAAGCATTTTATCAAAACGGAAAATCTACACCCATATGGAATTAATTTCTTAGCAAACAGAAAAGGTGAACATTTAGTGGTTGAAACCGTTCCTAAATTTTTTATAATGAACAACCGGTTGAATATCAAAATTTGGAATGTATGTGCAATATTATGTTGAACCTGGTTGCAAAGAACTAATCTACTTATTTGTTTAAAGAAAATGGAAAGAAAATGAAAAGCTATCGATTATTTCTCGCCTGTCTGTGAATGGGACTAGTACAAAAATTGGAGGAAGTGTCCATTGACATTGTGTTACATAATCGCTTCTTTCTTCAAAACTACTGAACCGCATCGAGTGCTGTTTACATTAAAATAGTGAAAAATAATTGTGGTGTTAAGATTCTTTTTAAATTTCTCAAATGTGATACTCAATTTGAAGTTATTGGTCACTATAGTTAGGGGTCAATTCTTTCATGAGGACACCATTTTATATCCTTGGACAATGGATGGAATTGTTTTCTAAATAATTTACGTCACCTCAGGGGGGAAAGATGCCAGGCCTCTGATGTTTAGCGACTTGTTGACAATAATTTGTTAATTGCTCTTCAAAGAGCAATGCAGTGGTAATTATGGGATCATTAGAGGCAAGAGCACTATCGTGTACTTTGACCATTCCACCCCCCAAAGAAACAACAAAAGCTGCAGCATATCTCTTGAAAGTTATGAGTACAATGTGGAGTCTAGGCAATTCAAGGGTTTAGGGCAAAAAGGTCCCATCTGCAATAGCTGCCAGGTGTTACATTTGGCAAATATAACCTAATAAAGAACAAAGACTTGACAAATGGCAGCTATGCAGATGGGGTCATCTTGTCCTAAAGCCTCAAAATACTTCTAGGAAGTTAGTAATTGTATTTATCTTGATGTTCAATCTTGTGATGTTAAGTTTGTGTGGTTACTTTAAGACAAGCAGAATCTGAATTCCGTGGTATTTAGGTCTACCACCTTGTGTGATGGCTCGTTAGATGATATAATATTATGAGGACCTCTGAGTAACAAATCAGAAAAATCCTTCCATATATTGTATAGTCCTTAAATGCTATTAATTTTTTTCTGATGCTTGGACAGGGCAGTAAGTACGTGTTTGATTTTTGTTTTTGTATTGTAATCACAGACACTGATTCCATTCGTATGGAAATCACCCAATTGGGCACCCAATACCCAAGAGGAGAGGGTAATGAATAACCTAAGGTCAGACCAACAATATTGATTTTGATATTGCCATAATTCCTGTATGTAAGCATACTGCATGACTATTTAATTGTCTGTTTATGTGTACATAAAGTGTTACCGGTTGAAATTGCTGGATGAGTATGCGATATTAAATGCATGCTGATTGGGATATTTACTATATTATGATGAAGCGGCAAGCCCAAATCAAAAACTTCACTATTGATCAGGGAACACAAAGACGCCTTCAAATCTTTGTCTCCCGGGAAAGTTTGGTCAGGGATCTACAGGCTTGGTCTTCTACTTAATAGGGGAAGCTCAGAGGAGGTGGTGTTGAATTCAAGTTAAAATCAGCAATGTGTAAATGACCGAATTCCTTAATATTCTCATCTGCACTCCTGACATGATTGAGAGCAAAACAATGTGTTAATTCAAGGATTAACAGTCATAGAGAGTCATTTTCCCTTATACATTGACAGTATTTGGTTTTGATATAGAGACAGGATCAAACTTGACTCACAATCTCATTTACCACTTTCGCTGTTGTCATGATAAATTACAACATCATATATAAATCAGTTAAGAGGGGAAGTCTTGAATGTGGGCGAGAGCGTATATCATTCAGAATTTTGTGTTAACTGACTGTGATGGCATTAATCCTTATGTGTTGCAATTAAAGCGGCACTAGCACATCTTCACCACAATACGAAAAATTTCTTCAGTTGCTCGCAACTATAGGCAGGCCAATGAAAGAATAGAGATTATTTTACACATAAAAATAACATACCCCCAACAAATAGGGCATTAAAAAAATCCAGGTAAGTAGGGTAACTGTAGTTTGCCTCTGACTTGACAAATGTGTTCTATTACATGAATATGATAGACTTGTACTCATGATATTAAAAAATCGCCAAAAGGTCACAGCCCAGGTGTCAAACTGGGTGCATGATGTGGGAATCAACTCGGGTTAGTGTTTTCTTGTGTAAATGCCTTTTCTGTTGTCTCCTGAATAAAATGACTCCAGAGTCATTTACTATATAATAAAATTGATTAGAAGCATGGAAGTCCTGCATTTTTATATCAGTGCGACTGCGATTTAGCCCAGTGTTCTTGAACCTAAACTATCAAAGGTGCACCTAAAAACAACCTATTAAAATCCCCCTAAATATGTACATATTGTTGAGTTGCAATTACGGAAAAATGGATCGCCAACCCATGTGTAAACATCAAGTCTTAGAAAATGCAGTGATGAAAAACACACTTTACTCACCTGCGGCTTAGAAAATGATTTATTAATAGATATTACTCTTGGGATGTGCGGGAAACAATAGACAAATAATCCTGCTGGTAGAAATATTTAATTTGGTCTCCAGGTGATAAGAATGCCTGACATTTGGAAATGTCGGTTGAAACCAAGTCGGTCATTGAAACGTTGCTTAATTTGTTTTTTACTTGTGGGTTATGCACTGTCCTAGTATTTCCAGCTGCCCCATACCTAGGAACCCCCCCAGAAATGGTGGGATAATGTCATTTTTGGGTCATGACACATGAGCAGCATCCTGCACGGTGGGGTTGCAAGGAAAGTTTAATGGCTTGCCCAAATGAACACTAAAAATTATGAATGACCCATATAAAGATAATAATAAATTATATAGGAACTCGAAGAAGAAGAAGAAAATAAAAAGCTTGAAGTAACTAAGACAAAAAATACACGGTCTCGAACCTGGTCCTCTCGCTAACCTAGGCGTGAGATTACCCATGGGACACAGAGGGACTGTGTTTACGTGGATACCAGAAGAAACAAGCACTAATGGTTCTGTTCTTATTTTTAAGAGTCTCAAGCAGCCCATTTTAGACAGGGGATTTTCACATTGCTGCACACCCGATGCTCTGAGGCATGCTAAACAATTCTGTGTAACCTGTTAAATCCCTGCCTTTTTTCCCCGGTATTTTTTTGGTGATGTGTCTTAAAAAGTTGGTTTCTTGTACTTCAACAAGAGTAAAGCAAGTTGGAAGAACATTTTTAAGACTGGTACGAGAAAATAAAGTGGACGTCGAGTGGAGTATTGGTGGAATGAGTTCATAATGTTGTGATGCTAAGGTTCATAAACCAGAATCTGAAAACACTTTACTTTGGACTTGTATTTTCTGTCTTTCCTTATTTTCTATTCTGATTATACAGGCGTGTCAAACTTGGGTCCTTCCGGTTGTCAACACGTTCTGTGGGTAATAGACCGGCATACATAAATCCACAGACAGAGCAGTGGTGAAGAGGCTTATGTTTGAAAATCATGTATTTATCTAATGTAAAAAAATTTGAAACTGTATTTGTGTAAAAATGTGTGTCAGTAAATGGTTGCTGATTCATTATCTGAAAGACTTTGTCCCTGACTCATTATCTGAAATACATTGTAAACCACTTTGTATTTATAAGTCGAGGTATGGGACTTTTTAAACATTGCCTTTGTAAACCCTGGTCATCTTGTACAAGTTAATAAGCCTAAGTCAGTAGTGGTTTTGAGATGGCATTAATTGGGAAGGGAAGTCCATCTCAACAAACACTTGATATAAAGAGATGAGTTGTTTAGACTCATTTTGAATGCATTTTTTTGACCTGTTTGAATAATTTGACATATTAAAGCTCGAAGTCTGGTTATTCTCAAAGGGAAGCTAATATAAACTGTAATTAACCAGTGTAGTCCCTTCATGGACCTTTATTCTTATTAACATACCATGGAAGGTAAATGTAAAGGGTGAGAAATTTTCTCACGTGGGCCCTTTCAGCCCATCTGTGGGAAATTCTTAACAGCTATGAAAATGTTAAGCAAGTGCAGTGGGTTTGATTTCGGGGTGCAATCGACATGAACCCAGATAGTCGCGCCTGCTTATTGATGTGATTTTCAGGTTAAAGCGCTCGCGTCATACCGCGCGTTTTGCTACGTTTGCGCGCACCTGCCAACGGCTCGTTGTGTTTGTGGTGATCGGTGGGTTGTTCGATGTTGTCACTGGGTGGTGGCAGAAGTCCTTATCTTGTTGCCTGTTATTTAGCCGTAAAGTTTATCGCAAAAGTGGGTTAAAGATGACCGTTAAATTGTAAGCTGTTGAAGACTGAGAATAAAAGGTAATTATGGGAACCGGTACTATCTTTATGACGAATTGAACCGGCGGACACCATTATTTTGCGTGGAAGAACTCGGCCTACGACCTGTTCTTCATAAAAATAATGGTATTACTGGTTTTAAATTTGTCGTAAAAGAATAAAGGGAGTACTGGTTCCCAAATCATACCTTTTCTAAATTTTCTCAAACAATAAAGCACACTTCTCACGTCTGGTGTAAGAAAAAAAGGGCTAGCCATGTGAAGGCTAAACAATGGTTTAAACTGGGTTCTAAAGTTAGACTCCTTGTTGAGCATATCAGTCTTTGTGACTATTTGTCACCAGCATGGCCCTGGGGATTAAAGGCACTACCAGTAGGTTCCAAGATCCTTATTTTTTATTGAAAGGTGCTTGTTTTGATTTTAAGGTGTATTATTGTTCTTTACTGATATGAGTGCATGCATTTACAAACACTCACCACAAGTCTAAGGGGAGAAACAAAACTTGCTTTTTTATGGTAAGTTATAATGCATATTGCATGTCCATCACCCACTTGTTGTATTCATGCTCTCGAAAGAGGGGGTAACTAGAGGGACCATGTTCCCCGGAAATTTTGCATTGGGCGGAATGTTTTGCCCTTTGAAATAAAATCATACATAAGAATTGAGGAAAAATGTGCATCTTGGAGGGAAATTTTGATTGTGTTCCCAAGAAAATGGGCTTTTTCCAGCCCTTGCTCATATTGATGGCTCATTAAAAAAGCAGAAATGAATTTGGCTGCTGAATGAAAATCAGGATGGCAATGAGAAAATATCAGGTTCATCTGCTGTTAAATTGAGACCACTCTAGACAACTGGATATCAAGATAACAAAAGTTAATGATAAATAAATGTTGTTTTTAATGACATGTCAAGGTAGAAATGTATAAGGTCCAGCTTTGAACTAGTTATATCTCATATTTGTCATGAAACTCTTAACTCTAATGCCACAAACACCCAACAACCCACAAGCACTCAGTGAGAAAAATGCACTAAGTCCAGAGAGATTGCAGCAATGACGTCATCGAAAACAAAGACAAATCTGGGCACGAAACGAAATCGCTGGCTGGGCCAGCGACCACCAACTTAGGTGATTATCCCTGGTCAGGGGTGGATTCGAGAACAACCCGAGTTTTTTCCGACTTTTCTCTTCCCTCGTACCTTATTCCTCACTGCGGGGGGAGGAGGCCAGTGGCATAAGGGAATGTTGATACAAGATATTTTGTATTCCATCCAGTCTTATGCGGATGTGGTACCACAGCTTTACATTATGGATGTCTAAGAAGAAAGTGGTAGAACAAAAAACAATTTAATTATTTGCGATCAATAGTTATTAAAAAAATATTTTTGAAAGAATTTTTGAAATGCTTGTGATAGTCATTTGACGTGACAGTAGGTCATTCACAAAACACATACTGTGTTGGCATCTTGCTCAAAAAGGGCATTTCTCGTGGGGCAGTCAGAAATTTTTAGTTCTGTTCCTTTGCAGCATTATAACAATTTTATGCCGTATTCCAAAACATGTGCTCGATATTTTGGAAAAGCACAAACCTGTAACTTGTCCAGGAAATGGTTGTACAAGATGTTGCCGAGTCTAGACTCCTTCACAGTCTTGGGGTTTGGGGTAGAGCTTATGTAAGAAAAGTAAGGATTTGTTGGTTTGTAACTTGCAGGAACAATTGTGATGCGTTAGTATTTGTTTTTGTTCATCTCCCTGACTTTTAACCAGCCAGCCTGCATATAGGAAAAGCGTCAAATGAAGCATGTATCCCCTCAGGGCTGTGGGCTACAAGTTACTTCTGGAAAGTGGGCAGCTAGGCTAGGGTATTCTTCCCATTGTTTGTTTCCAATTCTTGAAATAATCTTTTTATCATTTTCTAATCATGTTGCCACTTGATAAAAAAGATTGAAAAATCTTCTTCTTTTTATATATTAATTTCCTTTCCTAGTTCTTATTTGATTTAAGCAAAGGAACTAACTCATTACCTGAAAATTTCCAAGAAACCTATATTTGGGTTTTATGTTGCCATAGTATTGATAATTTACATGTCCATAATAGGTAGCCTCAAAAATAGCCAATGCTATTAACATATATTTGGGATTGAAAACAGGGTATGTAGATTTAAGAAGTCGGTATAGAATATGTAGGTCTGTTTATCAGTGTATTGTCTTGAACATAGAACTTTCCTATTCTCACTGCCTGAGCACAATCCAGTTCAGATCAATTGTATAGTTAAAGCATGTTGGTGAAAACACTGCTCGCATATCAGAGGATGAAAATGAACCATGGAAATTGAGAAGAATCGGAAGTGCCACCTGTTTGTCCTGCATGGATGTGCATTTGGGGATATTCTCAGTATTATTTCACATGTCATGGAATATTTTGTTTTTCCTTGCTATTCCAGCATAGTCCAGTTTCTCTGGGGTTGATTCATAAATGTGTATTTGTACATTTGTTGTTTTTTGTGCACTCTCAGTAAAACCCTGAACATCCCTAAATGTGTGTATTTGTGGGTATAACTAGTCCAGATTCTACTTTTGTGGAATGGATCAGTGTTGCCAACAAAGTAACCCAATTGTAAAGCTAAAGCATATTGTTGGCAACAGTGCTTATATATCTAAAGATGGCAGTGGGATTGGCGCTGTCAACAAGTGGCCCAAATGTGTAGTTGAAATGAATTGTTGGCAATACTGCTTGAATATCGGAAGATGAAAATGGGATCGGTGTTGCCAATAAAATAGCCCAAATGTCGAGCTAAAGCAGATTGTTGGCATCATTGTTTGTTTATCTCAAGATGAGAATGGGATCAGTGTTGCCAACAAAGAGGCCCAATTGTATAGTGAAAGATGTTGGTGACATCAAACACAACAGGTTATGCTGTAGCCTATTCTGAGAAGCCAGAAAACTTGCTGTAAAGTTATTCATGCATATGCATGCCCACACATCATAGATAGTGGGTCCAATGCTTGGACCTACTAACTGCACTGTTTACCAAGTGGGTTCCATATATTGATTTTGATTTAATGATCCCAGGAGAGAGAGTTCTACTTAGTGGAACATTTGTTGAAGCAATATGTCAGCAAATGGGTGTCATTGTCAACTCGCAGTTTAAATATTGCCTTTGTTTCAAACTCCCAGCTTGGTCAAAAATGGCTTGTACTTCTCAATTCATTGACAAATTTTCCAGAATTGTGGCAAATTTCACATACGGGATCTGATGTCTGCTGGAATTTGCATGAGAAAATGGTAATTTTAGGAAATGAATGCAGATGCTGTTTTCTTTCAAAATTGATATGAATCTGTGCCACCTTTCTAGCTTAGGAATTGTGTCCCTACTTAAGTTAAAGCTGTGCCAATGTTTTTGTATGAGTCATTCTTAATGGAGAATCCTTCACAATTAGCATGACCTCACATGAGCCTTGTTTATTGTTATGATGATCATATTTTGTTGTGCTGATTAGGTTGGGACTATCAAAGGCAATTTTGTTGATTTTATATTGGTGGTGGTTTAATACCGATTACCTGTCAACCGTGGATCCAAGTTGTATTCTTTATGCACTTAAAGTTTTGAAATGTTAACTAAACAAGAAATAGCTATGTGATGTACTCTAAGTGACGATTTCAGAAGCTGCTTTATGAGTGCCATTCTTGTTTTTTAAAAAAAAATGAAATAATGGTTTGGCTTAATTTAAATTTGAAAATATGCCAAAATCAGACTTTTTAAATGTCAGTTGTCATCTTTATGTTGTAAGATTTGAGGTAAATACAAGTGTTAACACCAGACCTTTGAAAATAAAACAAAGAAACAGGTGTATGATGTGTGGTGGGAGGAATGACTGATGCCACAGCAGTATTAATTACAGGGTGAAAAGGCATACATTTGCTATCGCAATATTTCTGATATCTGTCATAAAAATCAGAGTTTGATGTTACTAACTAACCTCAATGACATTTCATGCCCCCTTTTTAGTACCCTACATTAAATTGGTAGAAGCCAAAAGAAAATCATGGAATGATTGAACTGCTATTTCATTCTTTGCATCATATGGACACCTTAAAGGTCCATGGCCTGATTGCTAATAGCCTCGTCCCCAGGGACCCCAGATTTTACCGGAAGTGGTCAAGATTTTGGTATCGGAAGAAAGCTACTATTTTTCTCATTTACCCTGTGAAATCTTAGGGCGAAAGGATGTTTGTTTTTGAAGTTATGAGCGAAAATATGCCCCATTTTGGTCGACCAATGCTAACTTTACACAGTACTCTATGGCGATTACAAAATCACGTTTTCAGCTCTCGCGTAAAAACGGATTGAAATATCTGCGCAAAACTTTACAGATGGGGTTTAGGGGTGAAGGCCATTCTATTAAGATGAAAAATGTATAGACTTAAATCGGGTCATTCCCCTTTAAATGCCTCCGATAGAATTTTTTTAAAGTATAGATATCCCAAATCGATTTTATTGTTTGAAAACTAATAATTCAGCAGTAAAATATGGTTTGTAACTGATTTGACTCTACCATTTTGCATAATTTGAAGCATTTCTGGGGAAATCCTAACCCCAAAAATAACAAATTAAAAAATGCATTTTGCATTTTGAGTTCGGGGATTCCTACTGGAAACAACTTTTTTTCGTCAAGCACCAATCAAACAATTTGCTTTTAGGCCTTACAACCCGCATTAGATTTCTGTTTTAGAAAAGCACCAAAACTGCATCAGAAAGCATCTTTTTCCATCTAATTCGCTTGACTCTCAAGTAGGCCTCTCACATGCCACACTATAACACAGTGCATTAACCCTAACCCCACATCGGTTTCTAGCCTATCTCCAGGGAGGGACTGAAGGAGTGAGGGAAGAGGAGAACAAGAAAAGTCGCAAATTCGGTTGGGATTCGAACCCAGGGCCCTTCGGGCCCTAGTCCCATGACCCGGGATAGCACGCTACGGTGGTGTCGCTGGCCCGGCCAGTGGTTTCCTGCCCATATGAGTCTTGGTTTGATGACATCATCACTACTTTCTGGACTTAGTGCATTTTTCTCACTCAGTGCTGTGAGATTTTGTGAGATTTAGTTGTGTTAGGGTTATCTCCACATCATCCTGGGACATCATACAATTTGGGAATGATTTCATTCATTGTGATGATACACATTTTGTACAGAGCAAATGCATTAGGGTATTGGAATACTTTAGATAATGAATCTCAGTTGATTCAATCACATGATGATTTAGTTCTCAGTTGATTTAATCACATGATGATTTAAGTGCTTCCAATGCCATTGGTTCTAAATGGTCTATACAACCTGCTAATGACATGTATAATAAATAAGGCCGGAAGCTGCGTCAATACACGGGGGGATTGGTGTCATGAAAGTTAACGTTTTGAAAGCAATCAAAAGCCAGTGTGTCAGATAGAGGAATACTTTCAATAAAGCCAAGCTGAATAAACAGTTAAAAAAAGTACACTGTTCGCCGACTTAGCATCCAGGGTGCTTAAGTACATCATTTATGGTTGGCATTTTGTTATGCAGAGTTTGGCCGAAATGTGTTTCATCACTGCTAAGGTGTTGTAGTCAAAGCTGGTTTCGATAATGTCAGATACAGAGTAAATTTTAAATGTTTGTTTTCATGTTGAAAACTATTGTACCTTGCTTCTCACAACATTAACAATCTATCCTTCTGATCTCATTATTGAAAATGCAGCTTCCTGATTGGTCGTTTTTACTGCCTCGTTATTCTGCAAGAATGGGTCGCAATGCATTTTCACGTATAAATTAAGCTGTTTTTGGTAATAGTATAGAAATAAAGGTTTTGCAGTATTTATCTCGGGCTTATAATTACAATATCCTTGACCGAAAAACTTTAAAAATAACAGGCTCAGCTGTACCTTGTCCATTATTAGTTTTCCCAACCTTGGAACACATATTCACCATTAAATGATACCCTCTCACCTTTATTCTCAATAATACTTTATATGAAACTTATTCTCAAAGAATGGGCCAGAGTTTTGCCCCTACTGGTATCCTGAGTCAATAGAGAATAAAATGTTAGTTTTGAGAAAGCAAACCTTTGTATTATGAGCAGTTCAAAATGATGTCAGAACCATAGATGATTCAAACATGTCACAAGTTTTTAGTAATCTTCCAAGATTAAGTTAATCAGTGGATGTAACGCAGGTAATAACAACCTTTTGTTGTTAGCTAGGCACTGCCACTTTTAAAAACAGTGCTGACAATGCCTTTAATTTTCCATGTTTCATATAACTTTTTTGACTAATGTAAACCCTATACCCGTCAGAATGATTTTGGACAATATCCTGATATAAAGTCCATAATACAAAAAAAGCATAGGCAGCTATTTGTGGACACTCAAATGATACTCTATCAAATAGCTTGCCTTATGCTTTTTTGTATATGACTTTAATATGAGCAATTATCATGATCTTGCATTTATACTTTGTCCACATCATGCCCTTACCATGCCATATGCAGCTTTTTTGGTGACTTCACATGATTGGTACTATCAAATAGCTGCCGTATGCTTTGTGGACAATATCTTGATATAGCCCAACAATACAGAATCTAAAACATGGCAGCTATTGTAGATAACTTATATAAGGTTATATCAAATAGCTGCCTTATGGTGTACTGTATTATGGGGCCAAATCCAGATATAGCCCATAAGAAGATAAAGGGGGGGGGGGGGGGGTGATGCGTTCCAATCGACTTTGGGACCCCCGATTTGCCCGGAAGTAGTATCAAATATGAGATCAGAGAAGGCGTATTTTTCTCATATTGTCCTCCTGACATTTTACGCATTCCAAATCGATTCTTTGCAAAGATATAAACAAAAAACTGCTGTTTAGGGAATAGGGCCTTGCCAATGGCTAATTCGCTCTATTATCAAACCGCAAGTTTCGTTCCCACGATACGTGATGGAAGTTTATGCAGGTGCCAGGATATAATATAAGTAGAGAACATGTACACATATTCGTGAACACCCACCTTAAGCATATGGCGGCTATTAAAAGTAATATTATAGAAATTTCCACAAAGGCTGCCTTAGGTTTTATGGCCTTATATTCGGGAATTACCGAAATTTGGTAGCGGTGATCATTTCAACACATTAATCTGAATTGGAATGAAAGTCATTCCAAATGAGTCCAAACAAGGCCAGTCTTGGGCAGGTTTTCAAAAAAGATGACACCACCACAGATAAGACATTATTAGGTGCTTTAAACTGTGCAGCCTCTACAGGCTTGTAAGGGTTAAATGTCCCCTGGGCAAATTACGTTCAACTCGCTATCGCTAATCAACTCTCGATGTTCAAAAAAGTTGATGGCAAAGAAATTGGGAGATGTAAAGGAAATGAGAAGATGGGAGGGCTTTTTGTCATCGGATCTAGGAAAGAAAGTGCCAACGTTCAAAATGCAAGATGTTTTAAAGCTAAAATAGTTGGTTTTCACACAAATGCCAAAAAGTTGTACTGTGTGTGTGGGTCATAAGTTGACTCTGTGTGTATTTATTTTGGTCTTACAAATGTCAAGCGGTCAAGCCACAAAACAAATAGAAATGATGGCAAGTTCTTGCAAAGTACCGTTGTCATAACAGAACAATTGCTTACGTGCACATGATGAATAATAAATTAATGTGTTAGCAGGCCTTAGCAACACTCCACGAAAACAATTGGACCAATCGAATTTTAGAATCTCGCTTTGATATTGGACTTACTAATGAAAACCCCACATTGTGTTAGTGCTTCACATGTGCTCAAAAAACTGACTATGAAAGGAAAACTGTTGAAGTACTGTGGCGGGGAGTGTAGTAAAATCTAGTTCAACATCTATGTGTGCAGCATGAAATTACTGAAGTAAAATGAGGAATGGTATCATTGAGTTACTCTTGGGCGATTTATATGAGAAATGGTACATAAGGCATTTTGCATTTAAAGTTGATAATCATGTAGTCCTTTGGAAAATGAATACTGAAATAAAACCAAGACTTAAGTGAATTAGCCTTTTGTGTAGTATGGCAGACACTGTAACCTGACTGCACGTTTTTACCCAAATTGACTACACCACCTCCTATTGTGTCAGCCAGCTTCAAAAAGGTAATTAGTCATAAAAGTGGATGTATTTACCCACCCCATGCATTGTTTTAAGACTGATTCTTAGTGTGGATACATTTAAGGTACCTAACCAAAACTGCTAGGTTCTTAATGTGAAGGGAGTCTGCTTGGGAGGAAGGGTAAGGAAGTGAAAGAGGTGGGGATGGGAAGTCCAAACCAAAAAAGAAATTGGCTGAATTTTGTGAGTCTTCAGAAATTTTTCCTGATTAGGAGAGGGTAAAAAACTTTGCTATTGTATTGGCCATCTGTTATTTTAAAAGCCACAGGTTATCCATCAAATGTTCAAAGTGAGTTAAAAACATTTTGAAGTAGAAACTAAACCTTTCTCTGTTCCAAAGATCTGATGTCCTATAATACTGTGGTTTTGTCTGTTGATTAATTTGTAATTTTTTTGCATTATCTCAAAAGTGCTGCTGCTGTTGCTGTAAACATGTCCCTTTCGATGTAGCAAGTCACATTTTGTATTGCAGAAAACATTTTCACAGTGTCATATTTTTTTTTGTAATTTTAACTGTACAGAATACTTAAGTGGCCAGTTAAATGTATGGGTCAAAATATTTTTGGTGGTACAAGTGCAAAACATTTAGCCAGAGTGTTTCTGAATGGGGAAAATAAAGAAGATGCACAATGACGTGTATTAGAGCTGTCAACCCTCCTTGATTCTTGGGGAGGCTCCATGAAATTATTTGTACATTCCTACAGCATCCTAGATTCAGGAAGGCTTTGTACACATTAGGTTGCATGGAATTTTAAAAACCTCCCAGATTTCTGTGTGAAACCTCCATGATAGCTGAATGAATAGCGTGTATGATTCAACATGAAAGCTGCTGTGGCTACACAGAAATGCTGTTTTTAAACCCACTAAAATATTTTCTCACCTCTCTGATTTTGTATTGTCCTTCCTCACAATTATTAAGACATTTTCTATGGGATATTCCTTGCTTGTGCCCCCTGCTCTCTGTAGCCCTGGAAGGTCCCACTGGGGGCTAGTAATTGCTGAGTAGACATAAATTGCATCTCCTCAATTTTAAGGTACACAGTGATGTTTCATGGTCAATGGGACATGTGTGAATTTTAAGTAAATAAAGGCGGTTTCCTCCCCACCCTAGCCTGGGGGAAATACATATGTGGAGTATCTGTTTGATCACTTACGTATTGGGCGTAAATTATTGAATCGGAACTTGAAAGTTAAATGTTAGTTTTTCTCCAGGGGATTCCTCCAAGCGAGATGTTCTAACTTGTCTTCTATTCTGTTACTCTATCCTTAATCCCAGTTGTCATCCAAACACTAGGGAACATCTATTTTTGTTACAATCATATGAAACTGCAGGGGGATGAGTTTCAGTGAAAGTTTTTGTATTGCCTGATTGAAAGTTCACTAACCAGTTTGCCTGCCTGCCTGCCCGCCCGCCTGGATGTTAAAGTTGCAAGTAAGTGTTGCATGAATGTTTTGGAATCTAGGTGACTCTAGTAAGAAGATCAAGTAAAATCACTTGATGGGTTTGTTTTTGAAAGGATGAGCCTAAAAAACCAATTTATATGACCATGAAAACAATGAACATGCTAACATGAATCAATGTTTGCCATGTTGTGGCACACCCTTTAAACATTAGGAGCTTAGTGACCCCATGTTTACACTTTGCAATCCTAGTTCAAGCATCTCTGTCACGTCATGTTGAAAACAATTAAACGATGCTTAGAACAGAATGTGTGATGTTGTGTGACAAATGCTACTCAAGACAAATGCGTACGGATACGTCACCACATTGAAAATTTCATGGAAATCTCCTTTATTAAATGCTACTGGTGGTTGATGATTAGTAGTCTTTCATAGTTAACTTAGTCAGGAAAGATGGCTCAACATAGGGTTTATAGGAATATTACATTCAGGAATCACAAGTGTGGTGTGTATTAACACCAAGCAACCAAGTAAACATTCTGGATAAAAAGTAGTAAGAAAGAAAATAAGCGCATTTTGATGTAATTTGGAAGTTGACTAATAGTCTTTAATTAGTTACTCTACAGTTAATGGCATGGTTGAATATCAACTCTGATGGGATTAGACATAATGTGGTTTCAGTTAAAAGTACATTTCATGTCATTGGCCTGTTATAATCTTAATTTAACCAGCGTGCAGCCTCCTTCACATCCCTTAGAGCCCCTCTGACTAGTAGAGAAGTATGCGATGCAGCAGAAGTAGCACTGTGACAGAGAAGGCAAACACTCAAAACTGCGATTCACCTCATAGATGTCAAACCACCTGCTTAACAGCATTACCATGGCGATATGGAAGGCATCCAGTCAGCCGTGCCCTGAACTGACCACAGGAAGGTAAAACTTCCCTTATCAGTAGCTAATGTGCTGCGGAGTCGTGGATTAGGATATTTAGTAGACACCTTTTTCGTTGTGGAAATGACACACTCATGACAAATTGGCCCCCATGGGCATAGGGTTCAATGATTTCTGTCTGTGAGAGTATCCCAGGGAGGGCTTGTCAGCTTCCTGCTTTTGTGAAATATAGAGAAAGAGCTTTCAACACCTTAAGTGTTGCTCGTTAGATGTGTGTGATGGAATGATTGCATCTCAGAATGAGCTGGCACTTGATGTGATTCAATCTTCATACCAGAGGTTTAGATGTGCTTTTGCTGGCACGAACTCAGTGAGGTTTTTAATCCAACTTGAAGTTGTGAAGAAGCAAGAATTCATGGTGAATTATTTGCTCTCTCTCACAACTTAAGTTTCGATGGACAAATAAAAACTGAAAATACCAATTCTTTGCGAGGGGGACAGTAGCCGTAAGGCCCATGTACATAGTCATACCTAGTTTTAAAAAGTATGGAGACTACTGCGTACCTCCCTGGCTGTCCCAATTATGTCCTGCGTGAAGGAAATACGATTCACCTGGTAGAGGCTTGGGTTATTTCCTAGAATACGTCAATATTCAAATCCCCCCCTATATGGTCTAATGTGAATTGTTCAACCAAGTTGTCAAATTCAAAAAGCAACGATTGTTTTTGCAGTTGAGAGAATTTCTGGTTACTATACATTTGAAAGGCATGATGTAGTATTCGAGTTCTCTTTTAGATCAAATTGGACTCAAGAGTGCACGACAGAAATAAAATTTTTTACCTCAATTTTATGATACTACTTAAGGGCAGTGTGAACCCTAGTGCTTTTGTTTTTACACGAATTTCTGATTTTTGCACACCATTTGAAAACAGCAACCATGTGTTTCTGTCGATTACCAACAAAGGTTGATCCAATGCAGACAATCCGGAGTTTATTTTTTTTTGTGCCGAGTTAAAACAGCTATTGTCATTTAAAGCACAAAAACCACATGGTCGTAACGGGCGGAAATTAAGCACATTACAAACAACTCCGTCAGCGGAAAGGCTCAGCCTCGCGTCGCCGGGTGAACTTTTGCTTTCGTAATGAAGCGTGCGCGTGTTTAATGTACTTTTTGGGCAGAAACATCAATCTTGGAAAAACAAAAAATGTATGAAAATGTAAACAAAGCGCTAATTTAGCCAAGAGAAAGTTCAAATTTTCTTCTGATTTTTGGAGTTGAAGACAAAAGGTTTGATTCAATATTGGCATAAAGATGTAATTTTCATCAACTGCAACAACATACTCACTTTTGTGAATTTAAAAGGTAAAGTTAGTTATGTGAGAAAGAGACAGCTTGAAATGGAGTAAAAGTCACGTTTGTACTAAAACCACAGATTTTTCTCAATGTCAATTGTCGCAAAAAGTATTTAGCAAATTTTCAGACAAGATAACTCCAAAAATTACCGAATGTAAAAGGGAAGGTTTAAATTTCCTACGATAGCAATCGGTCTTCTAGGGAAGTTTTCTCAATTTTCATTTTTCGGTTTCTAACTAAAGATATTCTCCAAATATATACTCAAAATTTTGGGAAAAAGAAAGGTAAAAATCAACTTTTTTGACATTTTTCGTATTCAAATTTTAATCAAAGAAAAATATAATATTTTTAAAAAATGAAAAACGTCCCTAGACAATTTGTCATTGTGCTCAAAAATAACAAAAGAAATCATTGAAATCAACATGTTTTTGTTATGATGTCTGAAAAATTTGTGGCAAATCATGTTTTTAGCTATTTTTCTCAAAATACGGCAAGTTTTACATATAATTGGATGCCATCATCGGGTTTTCATCGCAAATTTCTTCTAGAAATTATACTTTTACATACAATAAATCAACGTACCCTTTGCAAGTTACAAACCAAAATAGATACTCGAAAAACTCAGGTTGACAATGTCCCTTAAGAGGCCGATGAGACATGGTCCCAACACCAAACTGGGTGTTGGGAAAAAAACAGAACCTACTAGTGGTGGAATGCAGGCTACCTTGATCCCAAATTGCAAATGGCATTGTTATCAAGTGACAAACTGTCCCAAAGGCACTTGGAAGTAATTTTTCTTACCAATTTGGTACACTTGATGTTACTTTTCTATGAGTGTGTCTGAATGGCAATTTTTTTAATTGTAAAAAGTACTACAACACCCAATTGTTCTTGACCCTCTTCCTCAGAATATCAGGAATGACTTGACCACAGTCTTTCTGTGACCTTCGGTGACATTACTACAAGGTCCTGTGGGAGCTTTTGGGTCAATTGGACCATACATGATCATGGTCAAGAATCAATCATTGTGATTTCAAGGACTGAGATTTGCTGTTTCAATGAATGAAAAACATGACTATGGTGCCAACCATGTGCGGGATATTTAACAGTTACTGACAATTAGAACTATTCATCTGTTTCAAATGATTATCCTGTCAAAATTGTTTTTCACATGGCTTGTACCTGTCAGGATTCCCTGGCGTCCCCTTGTGTCATGCGATTGTGACAAAGTCCAGTTCAGCTGTACAGGTGACTGAAAGGTACTGAATGGTATTTGCATGATTTTTGGTAAGAGTTACATATGTACTCCAAGCTGAAGAGTACTACATGTAACAATTTTTTTTGGCCGTAGGATTAGGGTCAGTGGCAGCACTAGACTGCTTGTGATGGGGGGGGGAAATGGGGGAGTGAAATTTTGGGTGGGCAAAAAGTGAATTTATTGGGGGGGAACATACAAAAATTGAGATGTAACAATTTTGGTTCCAAAATTGATGATTTTTAGCCTAAAAATTAAACAAAATGGCATTCTGGCCAGGGGAGAACAAAATTAGGGGGGCATCTTACCCCCATGCCCCCTGGTGCCGCCACTGGGTTGGGTATTGTTAGTGTTAGGTGTTAAATATAATGCTTCACAATTGTTTTCAAATATTCGAACAAAAAAACTGGGTGGAAGTGTATTTATGAGGTCTAACTATTGTTGCATACCACACATTCCTTTAAACTCTTGATCCGGTTAAAGAGACACTGGCACATTTGAAAAATAGTCCGCCCTCAAGATTTTTTTTCAAAATCGATATTTTTGCATGATGGTTGTTAAGCTTTTATATATGAGCCCTCACCTGAAATGATTAAAGGAAAGGATGTCAAGATTTTGTCAAGCTCTGTTTGACTTATCATTCATAAAATATCTGTACATACATCACGAATGCACGAAAAAAATAAGACAAATTTGATGTTAAAAAGTAACAAAATTAGAGGCATTTTCAATTTTTGCTTTTGACATACGAAGAAACGGGCGGGGATTTTCGCCATGCTTCATTGATCAAAAGCGCATTTTGCTCTCTCGTGACGTCAATGATGACCAAAACATCGTGTTGGCTCGAATTGTTATTGCTGACACTGAAAATGATGGATTTAATGAAAGAATAATAAAATTTCAAAATAAGTTACAGAAATTTGACATATTTTGTTTCATTTCGTGTGTTTTAATTATTATTATTATATCGCATCAGCAGTTCACAGGGGGGGTAGGACACGACCTGCTCGATTTTGGGCTGTGGGGATTTCCAAACGGTTAATTTGTGGAACTGCTACTGCATTTACTATGGAGTCGGTGTAATCAGTTTTCATACCAAATATCATCTTAAACCCTAGTTCAATTACACCTTAGTAATATCCTGATAAATAAAGGATAAATATTGACTCAAAATCCGTCGGGGTTAGTGGATTTAACCCAGCTGGCAAAATAGGTGAATTTTCCAATAATGGTCATTTAGCTTTTAATATTCGTGACCAGGCCGAGACTTTAGGCAAGTTGAGTGTAACCCGTCCGATTACGCGTAAAGCACCCTCCTACCGGTAAGTATTTGAAAGGACTAGCACTAGAGTCGCGCCGGATGTTGATGACGATTTGAATCAGGTGTCGTGTTAGGATGGCATGTCCTCCCCCCGGCAGTTCAATCGAATAGGAAAGTGGCAACACTGTAAATGATGGGGGGGGGGATCATCACTTTGACGCGTCACCTTTGCCTGCGATGTGGATTTGTCGGAACCGTTTTCGAGTAAGCTATTGGGCGAAAAAAATTAAAAGCGGCAAAATATCAACAAATGGCGCATTTCAATTATTTTGATTTATTGTAATCTACGTTACTTAAGCTTCCATCCATTACCAATTTTCCAAATATTCAGAATCATGACATATTTCCTTTAAGACCAAATCAGCATCCTTATGGGTAAACAGAATGATCTTATAATTAATGTCGCCGGCGACATTAATTCAGCAGACGACGGAAATGGCGTTTAACACAAGAAAACGCACGCTGTATGCATGTTTCCCACGGCATGCACCCTGTTTGACTGGTCTGTGACCTTTGTGGTTTTAATATCAATGAGTACGAGTCTATGATATTCATGTAATATACACATTTGTTGATTAAGTTATGGAAAACTTACAAATTACCTAGATGTCTTTTACCTCTTATTAACGTCCCTATCTGTTTTTGAGTACATTATTTTTATGTGTAAAATGTATCCTCTAATCTTCCAATGGTCTAGAATATCATTTGAGAGCAAGTTGAAGAACTTTCATATTTTGTGAAAATGTGCCAGTGCCGCTTTAATTGTGTTTAAAATCACCTGCTTGAAACAATTCCAAAGTACTATAATGAATCACATTTTCCAGTCCTACTTTTCAATGTGTTGACCCACAATATCACTCATGTTTCTTGAAATAGTTCATTAGATCCACCCACAAGTTGCGACATAATAGAAAAATTAATCAATTTCCAGCGGTAATTATAAGATAATCCCCTAAAATTCATTTCACACAATTCTTGGTGAAGTGGAAGAAATAAAGCTTGCTTGGGTTGAGATGCAACTTAAGGCCAGTCGCTGCCACTTTGACCTTATCAAGAAATTACTGCACAAATACCTACATCCAAATGCTACAACATTATAATCCACTGTAATTGGAGCTAACCGATGACAAGAGGGCTTCGGATCACTTGAATCAAGAACGGGTCCAAATGTCTTTTAGCCACCTACAGAAATGTCAGAATATGTTTCTGAAATATAACTTGGGTGCTTTTATTTTATAGATAATGACACATCTGAAAATGTTTCAAAAATATATCAGAGCCTACTCAGTTCAAATCTCAGAGGTGTATGGAAATCTCTATGGAATTTTGTAGCAAGACTTGTATCATTTAATATACCATTTTTTGTTCTCCTTAAGTAATGTACAACTTCAATTGTTTCTAATAATTTTCAGAAATTTACCAACAAATTTTGTCTTGAATTAGACATTTGCCATTATATAAATAATATTTTTTGGCGAAGGGGGACTATAGAAATCTCCCCGTCCGTGTGTGTGTGTGTCCCACGCGATATCTGTGGAACTAAGCAAGTGTGGGTGTCCATCTTCGCAACATAGATGTATCTTGAGTACGCCCTGGGTGGGATCTGGAAGAAGGTCATGTGTCAAAAGTCAAATATGGTCAATAATTGCTTTAAACCCTGTCAATTGGCTCTTTGCACGGTTTCGCCATTTGCAGGGAGCCTCAGACTGGCAACAATATGAATGGGAGCACTTACGCAATAGTTTGATCAGGTTCGATTCTTTCTAAACACAACCATTGACCTTGCTAGAGGTGAATGCATTGTCATATAACAGACTCATCTATTCCAGTGTCAGTTAGAGGCTCTACCTGCAAATGGCAAACCATGCAAAGAGCGAATTGTGGTAGGATGATGAAACTTGGTGGGTGTGCTCAACATTCGGTGCCGAAAATTTTGAAGGTCATTTCAAGGTCATGCGGGGGTCATTCAAGGTAAATATCTAAACATGTGGTAGGATGATGAAACTTGGTGTGTGTGGTCAATATTCAGTGCCGAAAATTTTGAAAGGTCATTTCAAGGTCATCCAAGGTCAAATCACTATGCATGGTTGTATGGTCATGAAACCTTATGGGTGCAGTCAACATTTTATGCCAATATTTTTCAATGTCATTTCTGGGTCATCTCAGGTCATCTGAGGTCAATTCACTGCAAATGGTTGTATGGTCATGGAACTTGGTGGTGTGGTCAACATTCAGTGCTGAAAATTCTGAAGGTCATTTCAAGGTCATGTGGGGCCATCCAAGGTCAAACAACTACAAATGGTTGTATGGTCATGAAACTTGGTGGGTGTAGTCAACATTGATACCAGAATTTTCAAGGTCATCTGGGGTCATCCAAGGTATTGAAACTACTATGGTAGGAGCCTCTCTGGTTTCCATCACAACCTCCCTGTGATCTTTAAGTTATGTTACTTTTCCTCCTTTTAACTACCGCTACGAGCGGGGGACCTTTGTGGTTCGAGAACCGCCTTGTAAAAGTTGTTTAAAGTTAAAAGAATTATAAAACTGAGCTTGCCCCATCATTTGTCATTTTGCAGTGGTTTGTTTTCACAACATCACTATACTCGATTCGCGCTGCTTATGACACGAGCTCTGGAACTTTTTACGGGTGAGAGCTATTTGTGAGGGACGCACAGCAATTAAAATTTGCGGCACTCCTAATCCGCGCGCGCGTTCTTAATTACTGGGTGTTCTACGGTCAATACAATGTGCAATGGTCAAAACACAGAGGGTCAACTGTTAAAGGTACTGTGCCGCAGAACAATTAAAATGTGAAATACTACATGGATGATAGCAGGTGCGCTATTGAATCTGAATATGGTAACAATGGTTTTTGACGTGTCCTCAACAGGTGCTATGGGGCCTAATCCTTACTTCATAGTACCTAAAACTAATACGACTATATACACTAGTCAATACCCACTCAAAAAGATGGTCAATGTAGTTATTAATAGTTGAAGCATGTGAGTGAATATAAACACATTAAGAAAAAACGCAAACACAAAATTGTGTAATTTAACGTCGCTAAAACTCGGAACTTTGTCAGGGCCATTTAGGAATAATGTAGACGGACCAAACTTTATGAACTCATACCATGTGTAGTTGGCCCAGCAGGAATTAAATTATTTTACCAGCCTTATGTTTAATTCTAAATATCATTTTTATTCCATTAATTTCTAATGCCATATTCTAAAACACTTGCAATCAAAATTCTTACATCTTTAAAAACATTTTATACGATAGCGCTTCTCGGACATAGAAAAGCGTTTAATTCCTAAACATCGTTTGTACAGTTGGACGCACAGTTACCAGTGTGTAATGATGTGAATGATTATAAATCAATGTGGGATTTTAAAAACTACAAATTCAATCAGGAAATACACTAAACAAAATTAAAGTTTGTACTTTGGCCTTTTGTCCTTTCAGTCACTTTCTATGGTTAGGCAGCGAAGCGACTTCTTGGAGAGATTAAAAATGTTCATTCCCTATTTCACCCAATGGATAGACTCAAAACTTTTCCCCAGCTCCTATATCAGCGCGAATAGAGTATAATTTTTTAACGAACCAACTGCAATTTGCTATATGCTGTAAAACACTACCATGATAAAATAGGTCCAATTCACATTGATTCATGTACTGACAGGGTAACTGATTGGACAGTATAATCGGTTCATAGATTCTGATTTAGGCATATTTTTATTCTATTGGCTCAACTGGATAAAATAAACAATCACAACAATGGAACTATTTCTAACTGATTATTTTTGGCCCCCACAAGAGTAGAGGCTTATGTTATGCTGCTGAATGGATGTCTGGATCACAGCAGGGTTGTGGGATGTCATGAATCCACTGTATAGCGCAGCGGCCGAGCCTTGAAAAAGTGCCTAGTTTCGAGTTAGTCCCTCCCCACCGTATACTACAACCAAAACACAACCACCTTTATGGAAGGATAAATATAGAAGATTAAGAAGAAAATGATGGTTGTGGTTGAATTGAATATTGGGTGCAGGGATGATTCTATGCCGGAAAATGGATTGGGCTGCACGTTAATGCGAAATTTTATTTTCTTTTGTAAGCTAAAAATATTACAATCTTATTTTTCTGGGATCCTTTTTGTGGTATTGATATAGGTTTTATACGTTGCATAAAGTGTTCAGGTAATACTCGTTGTGGTGACACGTGATAAAATGTGAAAAAAGGTGCTTTTTTAGGAAAAAAGGTGATTTTGGGCTCTTAAAATTCAAAAGAAGACCCTTGTATATATTGTATAAACCAAGAAATCTATGATATAAATGTCAGCGATTGATAGTTATTCATGATGATAAATTTGTTTTGCTAAAAAATAATAAAGCTTGATAATCTTAAGTTGTTAGCTCAAAAACGTGATTTTGTGACCCAAAAAAACACCCTGCCACCAAAGGTTTTTGACCACAAAACCATCATTTTTGACATTATTATTACCTTATCTTGCGACTAGGAAGTTGTTGCGTTTTGTTGTACCGAGGGAGGGGTTGTCGACAATTTGCAGTCCAAAAACCGCTCCACTAGTACTAACCATATCATCTTCGTCCCCGTAGACAGAATGTCAGAAGTGGCTGAGACAAATAAGTATTGCCTTATCCTTCTTGAGTTGCTGGATTTCATTTGCCTGCAGTCCAATATACTTTAGCAATGCTTACTGTATTTTGCGAAACAAAACGAAATGAAACGCCCATGGATTGACACGCCATATTCTGTCATGCTGCATAATGTGTATGACGGGAATACGCGTGAATCCAATGGGCGTATGTTTTACGTTTCAAAAATACAGTCAGCCCTTAGCATAAATATGAATAAAACTAAGTTTCCCTCCCTGCATGACTTGGTTTTTTCTTCAGGTGTCCAGAAAGAAAACCAGATGGGAGATAGGTTAGGTCAGTTGTTCAGCATGACAGTGACCAGCACAAACTGGAGACGCTCTTTTTAATAGTTTCTAATAAGAGTGGTATATCTCCCATATATCTTATTTTTTGGAAATACGTCCCTCCAGCTGATGTAAAAAGTACTCTTTAAGAAAGTTTGTTTTGAACAGATTTGATCCTGTTGACCAATTCTCAGCTCCATAGATGAGGTGTTCCTCTTTGCACATGCCCTGAATAACTTAAGTTTGGAGTTCTATCAAGTTCAGACCTTCCAATTGTACATGCAGACTATGCTTGGGTTTTCCTGCATTTGAAATTGTGGAAGTTTGTGGTGGTAGTGAAAACAATGTATTTGAATTCTTGAGGATGTTTTCAAGTTCGGTGTCATCAAGGGTAGGATGTTTAGATGTCCTAGGAATATTCTCAAGAAGCATTTTGGTTTTTTACCCGCATTTCTAGAACGACCCAGTTGGAGAGATCTACCATACCTGCCTCCGCCTATCTCCCCAATCCTCCCAGCCCTATCTCCTCCTTACACCCTCGTTCCCTATCCTCTCCCTCAATTGACTTTTCAGGTATCTTCAATACTATGCAGTGAGAATTTTGTGCTGACGATATTTTTTGATAAAACGCGCTATATCGTCTGCAAAGTCCAGGTCGTGAAAGCGGATCGCTGGGTAGTGTCTAGTTTCTTCTTCCAGAACAAAGTGTTTTTTAATGAATGGTCCTTCAGAGCATGTCGCATGACATAATCCAGCCAAAAATAATAAAGAGGAAAGCTGCCAAAGTATTCTCCTTGGAGTACAGTACTCCTACTGTATCTGAAAGATTGGTTCCACCATCAGAGTGAAGAATCTTTGTATATTGCTATGATGATTCAATGCCAGTTCCAGGGATGCCATATACCTGCGGGATTTTTAAAGGATTTTGTTTAAACATTCGGTCTCTATGGATGGAATAGAAGGCTTTTGAGTAAGTTAGTTTGATATACACAAAGAAAAAGCAAAAGTGATGAACATAGAGGCCTGATGCAATTTAGCAAACATCTGTTGAAGGATTTAGCAGCAATGCTGGAAAGGTGATGCCACCATAGTTGGAAGCCCCAAAGGACAAACTCCCTTCTTTGAGATGGGAATAATACCCCAATTGACCTCTGCCTTGGCTTTTCTTTATGTAGTATTCTTAAACAGCTATGAAAATGTAAGCAATTTCATTGGCTGATGCCCGGGTTCAATTCGACAATTAATCCCAGGTAGTACGTGCTGCATATTGATGTTATTTGGAGGTTGAAGCACTCGTGTCATACCGCGTTTTGCTACATTCACGCACGACTGCAGATGTTGCGTATGTTTGTTGCGTTCAACAGGTTGTTTGATTTATGTCACTGGGTGGTTTAATCCATGAGGATCGCGACCTTTGATTATAAAGCTGTTTAAGAATGAGAATAAAGGTATAATTTGGGGAACCGGTACTCTTTATGACGAATTGAAACCAAGGTGATGCCGTTATTTTAAGTGGAAGAACGAGGCTGGTGGCCGAGTTCTTCCACGCAAAAATGTGTTTGTGGCTGTGTTTCCAAAGTATATCAAAGTGTATGATGACAGAATAAAGCATGTAATCCACCGGGCACAGTTAGCCCAATTGTTTTTTTGGGGGGGAGACAGTGGACAAGGCACCAGCTATAACAGGAAGGACCTCTTAATTTTGGGAACCGGTACTCTTTACGACGAATTGAAACCAAGGCGATACCATTATTTTAAGTGGAAGAACGAGGCTGGAGGCCGAGTTCTTCCACGCAAAAATATGTGTTTGTGGCTGTGTTTCCAAAGTATATCAAAGTGTATGATAGAATAAAGCATGTAATCCACCGGGCACAGTTAGCCCAATTTTTTTTTTTGGTGGTGGGGGGGGGGGCAGTGGACACGGCACCAGCTATAGCAGGAAGGACCTCTTAGTTTTCTGTTACGGTGTCTGGTTGGATGTATGTATGAACGGATGTAGGTTTATTTCCTGTCAACCAAAAAGAGAATCCTTCACTTCGCCAACCAGAATGCAATGCCCGATTAAGATGGAACTTGCTATGTGGGTAGTAGTGGACACAAGTACTATGCATGTTGTCTACTTACACTTAAGTACCTCAGAGTGTAGTCTGTGGATAGGCCATGTGTGCTTTGTAATCTTAGAAGAAGTTGCTATATAAATTTTTTTTTGTCCCCGCTAATTTTTTTAAATGAGCACTACAAAATAAGGTGTGTGTGAGGGTGTGTGTGTGTGTGATGATGGGGGTGATGATTGGGGTGTGCCTGTGGTGATGGAGGTGTGGGTGGGTTTCCTCATCAATGGATAGAATTATATCAATTATTTAACCCTCTGTTGGAGGGTTTAACTTACAGTGGATATAATTATGTAAATTTGAATTACCCTCAGTTGGAGGGTTGCCAACATAAGTTTGCACCTGGTCTATGGACATATTCCAAATGAAACATATTGTGCTCCAGGAGAAGAGTTGATTGACCCTATCTCAAATTTTGCACACAAAGATTCAACTCATTTCGACAATCTCCCAATTATGCCTATGTATGCACATCTTTGGTTTATTTTCCCAGTAAAGAGGGTTCATGTTGGAGTTGGAAAAACAAATGCAACTCCATACGACATCCCTTTGAAGTCAATGGCTACACGGCCAATTTCTTCATGGTAGTTACCACGCTGCTACCACCGAGTAGACATGGATTACCAACCCACTAGATGTACACTCGCCGGCCAGGATTCCATGTATTTTTGCTGCATAGACGGATAGTGTACATACAGTGGTTGTCTGCAAAGTGGTGGAGTAGCTACGTGGTGACACCTGCTCTCAGCTTGCGCACGGTATTTCTCATGGCCAATTTTTTTTTTTTTAACATTTTCACATTTTTGTACTAAACGTGCATGTATTTTGGGTTTTTTTATGCCAATTCGAAATTCATAATAATTTCCCTCAAAAATGATCAAAAAATGCTAAACAGAGACCAAGTGTATAGCGCCCTCATTTCGTCCACTATCAAAATGGCATCGTAGTAACTGCAGGGTAGCTCTGTGGTAGCTGTGTGTCTACTCAGGTACTGTCTACACCATATCCATGTAGTGGGCATCTAAGGGGTAGCCATTAGGGTAGGTACTGTAGAGAAGATGCGTCACTGTACACCTAATAACTGTGTACTTTGCAAGCCCAATCTTGCAGCTACTGCATCGCAACTAGCCCAGTATGTACTGTGCAGTAGCTGCCACAGTAGACATGGTGTAGCCGCCACAGTAGACATGGTGTAGCTGCCGTATAGGCTACCACGCGAGTAAGAAAACGGCAGTGTAGTGAAACTGACAACTCCTCAAGGCTCAAGTGATCAGCGATACAATTAGTGCTGCAGCACCAACCAGTTAAAGGTGCAACGAGAGATTTCGCATAACAGGTGTCCCGAAAAAATGTGAAAATTCTGATTTTTGCATTATTGTAAAGCTTTCCATCAAAGATATCCCCATCTGAAAGGATTAGTGTGAGAAATGTTTCTTTGGAACAAAAATTGTGACATTTCTAATTTCGTATAGGAGCAAATACGAAATTCAGCCTATGTTTTATATTGAAATATAAGCAACTCAAAATCGCCCTTTTTCTCTCTTTGTAGACAGACATTCCTGTAGCCAAATATTAGGTAAGAAATATATTGAGTGTCTAATCTATATGAAATTACTATTATGACACAATATTTGCGTGCCTCAAAATCTCTCGTTGCACCTTTAAGGAGAGGGGTACCGGGGCAGGAATAATAACATTTGTCATCATAGCTAAAATTAACCGTAGGGATGTGGAGTTCATGAAAAGAGGTGATGACAAAATTAAAAATGGTGGCAATTTGCATACGACTCCATTTTCCAAAGTGGCAGCAATCATTAAAGCAAAAACACCTAAGAAGACAGTTTGGGTTTTAAAAATGATTTTTCTTGGTAAAGAAGTTCAGTAACTATTCCCAAAACTATCAAATGTTGCATGTGCAGATATTTTCCAAGATGGCTGACATCTTATTGACACCAACCTGACATCTCTTATTATATTGCCTAGGAAGATGATTGCGGTAAGATTTTCAGGGTCAAGGAGTTAAATAATTTTCAAAACTGTCAGATGAATATAAAAGTAATGGAAGTTTCCATACGCCACTATTTTCTATGATGGTCGACATATAAAAGGCAAAAATCCTTTATACCTCATACTATACAGCACCTAGGATGACGATTTTGGTGACAAAGTGTATGTTTTTAGGTCAAGGATTTCAACAGCAATATTCTCCAAACTGTCAGGTGAGTCTTGAGTCATTTTATTCATGGATCACCAATGCAACACCCAAAATGTGACACCTTGACCACTCTATATGTATTCATCCCAAACATATATCTGGAATTGCACGGGAATTTTGATTTAAGCCTGTACTACTTAAGAAACTTATGTTTCTTTCAGATATGTCAAGAATAAAATGGCCGTGAATTTCAAAGACTTAAATGATAATAGGTGTACGTGTACACCTGTTAAGTCAATGTTTTGGGTTTTCGTTCATAAGGACCCTAAAGCGCAGGTAGGAAGTTCCAAGGAGGATTTACCGAGGATTTTGAGTTGGTATTAATTGTTAAGCATCTGGGTTAATATATTTTATGACTTTGCCACATCCAGCCTGACATTGCAGTAACTCGAACACTCCTGGGTACTTGTATTAAAAATATTGGGCTATCTATGAAAATAATGACATATGGAAATATCACTTTTGTATTCATTTTACAGTTTTTTAAATAGTTTTATCGAACTCCTTGACCCAAAAAACCTCATATTTTGACACCAAAATCACCTTCATAGGTTAAATAATAAGAAATACACGGTTTTCTTAGATGAGATGTCGGCGCTATAGTAGCGCTATTACCTTTAAAATGGTGGCCATTTTGGAAAATGTTGGTTTATGCGAATTGCCACCACATTTTCGTGAACTATACAACCCAATGATCGATTTTAGCTATGATTGCAAATGCTATTATTTCAGCCCTGGTTGGTAGAAATCTAAGGCCCTTTTTCACCTCATGCTGCAGAACTAAATGTGGGAGATTTCCAAAATGAAGATCAGGTGTTTGTTTATTGACCTCTCAAATTTGGGAAACATTTCATATAGAAGTCCAAGTATGCAAATAGTTATACGTGTGTTTCCGTCATGCGCTTATCGATGATGTGGCAAGTGCACTGAAGGAATCAATGGCAAACCTCATTTGCATAATCGGGACCTTCTATATGAAATGTTTACTGCAATTGCTTTTCAATGTTGATCTAGTCTAGAAAACAGCAATTTGCAAAAAAAAGTATTTGGTCTTTTATCATTTTATGATAACATTTATATTAACCATTATTCATCTTCCAAATTAAAACATTACAGGTGTGGATATGATGGTATTAGATAAAAGCAACATGACTATTTTGGGCATTTAATATAAACAATTGCACTAGGTTAATACCTTAATGGCTGATGCCTTCACTCATATTTTTAAATATAAAACAATTTATTCTGCATTAAAAGAAACCCAATTTACATTAAATGATTGCACAACTATAACAGATGGTACATCTCTATCGGAATAAGTTGCCTATTCTTTAAAGAAACCAAACTAATAACACATTCAGAATGGATAAATTATTTACAGACATATCTGATTCTGATGTTATTAGCCAGCTAATTAATACTGATGGCATTGATAGGATGCATCTTCTCAATCTCTTTTCCAGCTCTCTAACTCATACATATACACCCACACTCAACCCAATAGTGATGCCATCGGGGAAACCCGCCACATGGTGGGAAATTTAGATTTTGAGTTTTTATTATCCACCTGGAGAGTTTGAAATATTAAAGTTTCCATAACTCTTTACTTCTTTCTTGATACATCAAAAGTTACGGCTTATACAATATGGAAAAAAATAAAGTACAAATAACAGATTGGAAGCTATTTTCTTATTTTTTCAAAACTGTCCTGTGCGACATTGTGGAGGGTTTTCCCAGATCACTCA
The DNA here is from genome assembly GCA_023653785.1 of Ophioderma brevispina. Classification (NCBI taxonomy): domain Eukaryota; kingdom Metazoa; phylum Echinodermata; class Ophiuroidea; order Amphilepidida; family Ophiodermatidae; genus Ophioderma; species Ophioderma brevispina. Next base: position 11,404 of record JAMKCH010033756.1, on the reverse strand, counting down.
ACATATAGTTGAGGGCCGAGTGTTTTCTTGTGCAGTTCATGTTTAATTGATTAAACCCCCATACATGTATTCTACTCGGTGGCCCACCAATCTAGAAAAATTATGTTGCCATATTTCTATTACCTAACAGATTATATACTCTGTCGATCTCAGTTTGGGGGTTGATGTCACGACTGCGCGTTATGGTAGGTTTGCACCCGAGAAACGCATGTCGACCCGGAATGCAGCATTGCACATGCGAACAGAAGCGGCGCAATCCAAACGCGAGAGGGTGGTGAGAGAGTGAATGCAAAGTCGCGTCACCCCCCAAAATGGAGGACCAAACAAAGTATAGGACAGGGCAACATTATTTTTCTGATGAGTGTGCTCTAGTAGAATGCATGTATGGGGTTGCAAAATAATATGAATTACATACAAAAGCCCATACACCCCATAAAAGTATTTTCAAATGTGGACAAAAAAAAATGATATCTTAAAAGCAACCCACGAGAGATTTCAATGTATCAAATTTATCAATTGGCGTGATGAGCTGTGCGGAAAGCTGCATTGCATAAATTTTAGTGTAGCAGATTACATGGGTTCCCCATGAACCTCCAAAACAAATCAAGTGACTTTTAGACTTATACGACATCTTAAAGAATTGATGTTACCCAAATCAAACTCTCAAGAGGTCTTTTGGCAGCCATGTTGGATCAGAAAGGATTTATCAGTAAAAAGTGAATTCAATATAGTTGAAAAATATTATTTGTCGAAAAGAAAATTGAAATATTTAGTTTGGTAATATCCATAATATTCAGTTGTACAGAGATTAATTAAGGGTGAAAATATTAAAAACCAGTATTCTTTGATTTTGGAAAAATTCTTCAATTCTCGCCAAAATTGGTGTGAAATTGTTGGTATGAGAATGAACAATCCGAAAATGATTCCTGGTGAAGGATACTTTCAACTAAATGGACTCCTTGGGAGATTATTGATTTTAGTCAACATCCAAAATAATTAAGGAAAAATGCTTGTAGTCTGCTTAAAAATCAAGTTGGAATTTAGTTTTAAGGGAGGTGCATTGGAACCCATAATCTGCTAGACTATTTTAAGACGTCACAGATACGGAAGTACCTGGTGCAGTCATGCACACTAAGACTCAACGGACTTTCTGCTCATTTACTTGGTATCTGCTACAGAAAACAAAGGCAAACTTAAAGTGCTAATGTTGCTGTACTGGAACAAATTTAGATAAGAATATATTTGAAGTCTATGTTAAACATAACATCAGTTCCAAGGTTTGGAACAAAAACCATGTGTAGCTGCGGTATTGCAGTGAGAGCGCCGTGACTAAGGGAGGGTCGTCGAGTGCCAAATTGTTGTAAACACGTATTTCAATCCGGGACTACATCGCAATTATCAAGTGCGCAGTTCAACTCCATGAACAACGGTTTACACAATTTGGCAATCGCCAGTGTGTAAGCGTTCAGGAATGAGACCGATATCAATTGAGTGGACTTTGACTAATGCGGTCACATCCTGAACCCAGCTGGGCATGGGCGCCTCTCACTGCAATATAAGATGTGCATGCACCGGGTTTTCTAAAACCTCGTAACTGTAAAATTGGACTTTCAATAGTTTAGGACATCTAATATGTGAAATCTTCAGTGCACCTTCAACTCCCAAGGCTCCTGCATTAATTTGCTTGACATGGACCAAGTTTTTGAATTTTTTCCACCAACTTGGGCATCTCATATTTCAAATTAGCATGAAAATTGGCATTCAAAGAATCTGAACAAGCCTAGTCATAGGTCTGCAACTTTAAGATGGCTTCCCAAATCAGATCACTTGGAAAGCTATCTCAAAATATCTTTAATTGTCTTGCTTTTGTCAGAAGGGATGTGCCTGCCATGATGTAGAACTCGGCAATATTGTCCATACCTTCACTGCATTACAGAACAGAATAAACTCCCCCCACCCAGACACACATTACTCTGTCCAGCTCAAAGTATGCAGTAATGACGTAGGCGTATACATTGTACCGCCTTTCAGGGCACACATAGTCAAAGCATAAGCGCACTACAACTGAAAGGCGGCATTCGATATTCGCGACCCATACTTCAGACCAGACAAAGTATACATCTTTTGGGTGCTGCCCTAGGTAAGAAATGTACTGGGCAGGTGTAGATGTCCGGGGTAGATGTACATGAAACATGAATTTTCACTGATCCATGAACAAAAGAATTCCACATTCCAGGTGCAAGCACACACCTTGCACATGCATGACATCTAAATCTGCCTACTGTGTAGCTGTAGATACCATGTGTGTTCTTGGGCAATTCTTTTGTTTAATTTATCCATGAACAGTGGCGTACCGGCAGGGGGGCAAGCTGCCCCCTCTGGCTCGAAAAAGTGGGTCAATATGGACCAAAATATGCATTTTCATCCCTCTTTTTCGGGGAATTTTGACCAATTTAAAGGCCAAATTTGGGCAACTTAAAGTACAAGGGTTCCAAGCGATTTTTTATGTGCTCTAAACTCGCCTTTCGTCAAGTTCAAGACTTCATTGAGTCAAATCACCGGGACGACTTACGAATTTTTCCCCCTCTGGCGGGACGACTTGCAAATTTTGCCCCCTCTGGGTCGACTGCATTGGTACGCCACTGTCCATGAACAAAAGAATTCCACTTCCACATTCCAGGTGCAAGCACATGGCATCTAAACCTGCCTATTGCCTATTCATTGCATACTACACTAATATTCATTGCATATTACACTGATTACTCAAATATAACAACTTCTACAAACTTCTAATCTTTCACTCTACTTTCAAAATATATCCACCTTTTTCTGCAATATACACAATTTCTATTATTTACATGCTTTTGAAAAGCTTCATGCAAATCTCGTATAAATATATTCTGAATATGATGCATAGCTTAATTATACATATGTACATGAACAATATTTACAAAGTGGTACCTTTTTGTATTATATATACACAACTTTTGGAGATATTTACAATTCATACAAAATGTGGAAAACAAGTGTTAACAGATCTATACTAAAGTTGTTTGCCATCATAGCAAATGTGGAAAAATTATCATCACCAATAAACAATAAAGTGAGTGGAATAACCCCAAAACATGTAAATAAACGAAAGTTGGGTTATACCGAATCAGAGAAGACTACCGAGCTTGCAGAGAGAGAAGCTTGCAGGGGTTATCCAGAAATCAACCTATGGGGTGCACCAAGGTATAGTGTTCTTCCCACAATGCATTTCTTCCAATACAATATTTGCACTAGTTGCTATATGAGTTTATAGTGGCAAAAAGTACTATTAGGATGAGTTCTGTTCATTTAGGGTACTTTTGACAACTAGTGCAAAAATTGTATTGGAAGAAATGCATTGTGGGAAAATCACTATACCTCTTTCAGTGCACCAATTTATTTTTTTACTATTCTAAACATGTTTTAGGGCACCCTGATATGATACCAGGGATTTGTAGAATTATTTCTTTGAAATTAAAAAAATTATTTACTTTTGATCACAATCACAGTATGGAATATCGCATTCAGTTAATAGCTCAATACCCACAAACGACCGTGTTGTGGGCACCAAGTGAAAAACTCGAAATGTATACACAATCAGAATTTAACAATAAATACATGTTATTCATTGCTTTACACAAGATAGTTAATAGATTCTTAGAGAGATTCTTAAAGACATGACCCAAACAAGTGTCATAAAGGATTGGAGTAAAGCTGTTTTTCCCATCTGTCAACATTCTTTCAATTCAGCACACAGAAGTACTTAATTGAAAGAAATGGTGAAGTCACTTAAAAGTCAAAGCCAAATACCAACCCTTTTATTACTAAGCCAATGTTGAAAGATTTTAACCAGATCTTAAGGTGTTTACTGTTCTAAGCAATGCATAAGCAATTTATCAGATTGCACACCTTTAAAATACGCATCTACCCTGGGAAATTCTCCAATGAGGGTCATAGTGCAGGTACCAGGCCAATAAGACCAGGAGCAACAGGGGGAAGGACAAATATGAGGTGATTATAGGCTGTCATAAAACTTTCATGGTGCATTCTGTGAAAAAAAAAAACTACCAAGTAATATTCAAGGGTGGGTGGTTACCGCAGGTGCTTCTCGAGGGCAGAGGCGCCGGTTGGTTTGTCCCCAATTCTTTTCGAAAAGGTTCCTTTACTTGATTCATCTATATCTGTGAACCCGTACCATTCTTGCGGAATGGTGAAAAATTCAATGAGCCGCAGGGACTTCTGTTAAATCATGTTATTGTGCGCAAGCCCCCCCGTAAGACCTGAAATCACTATAGTGCGTCCATACATCCGAATGACCAATTGTATTAATGTGGCAGGTGCGAGTCGTTAAAATGATGGAGTGTCCTCCAAGAATAAAATCCGGTATGGCAAGTGCATTGTGACTTCTTTCATTTTTCCGGTTATAGTATTTTAGAGCTAGGGACCCCTCTCCGACTTAATTGAATACGTCCAAAAATCCAGGGGGATGACGTATCAACGCGACATCGAGTATAAACAAGGCGTTGGAGGGTAGGAGGTGCTCTTGAGTTGGTAAGCATATCCAATTTATGACAATTTTTAAAGAAAAATAGAACCATTTTTATGTGAGGACCCACACTTGTGGCCCGAGATTAACTTTGAAGAGATTAGTAAGTCCAATACTAGCCCACACCAGTTGATGACCTTTGAAATGATAAAACTCTGGGAATTATGCATGATTGGTTTGCAATTTACATATTATTTTTTCAATGGCTAAATAAAATACAGCCAATTATTGTTTTTTGGGGACATTGGATCAAAACTGTATTTCATAATTGGTTGTAATTTGGCGTGTGTCCAAAACTTGAGCAGCATACTCAGAAATCCAGGCGCCTTGTGCTCAGTTACTGTGTGAAATATTTGTAGGTTCTTGTAGGAGTCCAACTCCATCAAAGAGCTCACACATGCATAGGCCCTGGGCTTACCAAAACAAATTTGGTAAATAAAAATGTATGCACGCAAGTCTACAAATCTATTGATTAATTGAAAAATAATGATTACCACCTGCCCCTCTAAATATGAAGCCACAAAATCCCGCTAGTGAACTTTCATCCGGCCACAGATACATAGACCTTGCTTTTGTAGCAGCTTACGTTTAGATCGTTTCTAAGTTTTATATAAAAGCTATGTCATTTTTCATAAGCAGCCATGTACAGTTACAACCCCCTGTGCTGACTGCTGAACTAATCTCTCCTTTCCACACCCCAAATCCTCCATCAAAAATAATCTTCCAGCCAAAGTACATCAATTGATATACCTGTGTAGAAAGATAGGATTCAGAAAGTGATGAGCCCTGAATCATTGATGATAGATAAGATATTTCCCCCCTTTTTTTACGGGCTGCCAATAATTTGTGAGAAAAACTGTTTTTGTGCTGACATTTCATAGTATGCTTGATACAAAATGAGCAAGACGTTACTCAATTTGCGGGATTCATAAGGCTAAAAGATTCATGGGGGTTAAATCCTGTCATTTGGCAATGCATCATTATGGGGAGTTGGTTGACAAACATCATTGAACCCATAAATATTAAAAACAAGGCGAGCAGTTTGTATAGTGTTCGCTCTAAGCACGGTTCCACCCATTTGCCGGGACAGAAATAAAGCCTCAACCTGACAGTATAAGGAATGCAAGGCATTTAAACAACAGTAGATAAAGTTAAGATTCTCTCTTAACACAACAAATGAGCTTGCAGGAGTGAGTGAATGGCATTGGAGTAATACCAATCGTTTATTCTGCTGTCAGTTCGAGGCTCTACCGGCCAAATCTCCAACCGTTTGGAAAGGGTGAATAATCGAATATGTTCTAAGTGAAGCCACTGTGTGAACAACTAAGGTGCTAAATTTTACTTCCAAATGCTTGGAATCATAAGCTCTACTACAGGATGTGTACAGATTTTTTTAATATACATTCAAGTTAGTGTAAGGTGGGATGATGTTGACCCAAGGTAAGAGAATAAGAAAACCAATAAACACGGCATCTCTGAGCAAAGTTCCCATGTTAACGGGATTTCATCTTTAATATGAACAAATAGTGTGAGATTAAAATAAGTCTCCAGTTAGTTAGGACTAATCAGTGATGACCTGGAAACATTTAAAATATTTCATTTTTCTAAGACGAAATAAGGATAGGTACCAAATTAATCCCTGCGAATTACTTTTTTCGTATGATTATTGGTGAGGAGGACAAAAATACTGATGCTATTCAAAAATACTCTACCCATTTGTAATGTGTGTTAGCTTAATTGCCCATGGATACTACTTCAAGCTAAAAACTGTACCTTTATTCTTGTTGGGGTTATTGTGGCGCTATCTCTTGTGAGTATGGTGCACACCTGCAACCTACAACAAATAGCACAAATCTGATTTCTGATCATTTTTTATAAGATTTTAGTTAGTGTAAATAACACTGATAGTGCCTTTCCTTTAAAGTTGATGACAATATAAAGCTGGTAGACGTTAAGGCAACGGTAGTAATGGGGGAAACTATGACTCCAGAACCTCCTTACCTGACAAAATCACTAACCTGATGTTGGAGTTTGCTACTTGAATCCCAAATAAATTATCCTTACAACAATTCCTAAAAGACCTCGCAGCTTCGTCATTGTCAACCTCATTTTCTGAGTATGTACCACGTTTGGCATTGCTTGTAATATTTTGTAAGCAATTGGTTAATAATGATTCTGTTGAAGGATTTGGGGGACCTGCTTGAATAACCAAAGGTAGTGAGTGTAAAGGGCATGAGATTTAACTGCGGTCTAGAACGAAGACCTAGTAGTGGTATAAATATAAGCATGCTAGGCATGTGTCAGAGGAACACGGAAAAACCAAGAGGGGCTCATATATTTTTAAAAAAATGCACGAATTCGACTGATGACATCTGGAGTTTTCGTGACTGATTTCACTGATTCAGTGCTACATCACATGTTTTTACTCGAAAGAAATGCAACATATTTGGAGAACATTTTGTAATGTGTTATGCTTTACAATAATAAGAAAAAACACTTCCTGAAAAACCGCTGACTTCTGTGACCTTACACTGCTTGCCAAAAACTTCTGATCCTTGGTATTTAGGAGGTGCACTTCTAGGATAATTTAACCCTCAATACTACCTGCCGATGTAATTTTTTTAGCGTATTGGCAATAGTAAAAATGGTGGTAGGGCTGAAGAGAGAGAGGTTAAATTATTTTTGGAAGCTACATTTCAATCTGGTTCTGAAATGAAAATATGAGCCCAATTGGAAAGGAGTATGAAAAACAGAGCAGAATACGGCGATATGACCTTTGCTCTCATATTATCAGCACTACTGTCGTATATATTACCACTAGTATCTATCTAATATTTTGACCACGATGGTCAGGAACTGAGTGGTGGACAAACTATCGCAAAATTTATTGAAAATAATTGGGGGAAAAGCACCATGTCACTTCAATATCAAAGGCTTCCGCCCCCAAAACTTTAAAACGAATCCCTATCATCTGCTGGGCATGTGAACTGACAAGATTGAATAATCCTAAGCCTCAACTCTCCACAGGTTCAGACTTGGGTCAGGAAGGGGGGGCATGACCCCAATACACTAAGTGGGTCAGCAAAGCAGAACACTCATATATGGGTCAGCTAAAACCATGCGTATTGTATTGTAGATCCACTGGACTAGGGAACTATTTATTTAAGTTGTTTACTTTGTACAGGAACCGACTGAAGGATACAGGCTCCTGGATCCCGCGTCATCATTCCTGGATATTTGTGCATTTTGGGGCTTAGCGAAAAATCAGTGGACAGGCTACTTCATCGAATGCTGCTTGATTTGATAATGACTAGTGGATGGTGGGTGGAATTGACTAGGAAGATTTTAAATTATGTAGTACATTCAATCAATCCATCAATCATTTTCCATATAACGAATTTACAGAAACAGTATCCTACATCAATCTACACTGTTTGGACCTATTGCATAAAGGTAACTTTATGTTGAGACCATTTAACCAGCAGATGTTCCGGGGCATTTTGCCAAGTAACAACTGAGTTGTATTGTCCCTACACACACTTAGAAATCCAAATACATATATAATATTCTGTTAAGTTCTTACCAGTTTTATGTCAGCTAATTAACAAATAATACGTGGCCCCTGCAAATATAAAGCCACAAAAGTAGTCTCTCAAAATGCAAATCCCTTAATAAATAATGTTCTGCTAAGTTCCAAAGTTTATGTTCAGATAATTAACAAATACGTGGCCACTGCAAATGATCAAGCCACAACAACAAATAGGATAATAGGACACAGTCTCTCAAAATACAATACTCGTATGATATTAACATTGATGTGGGGGTCATCACACTGCGATAACCAGCGAGTTCAGCAAGAGTGACAATTAATAATAATTGTCAATCAGAGGTATTTCCTGTGACAGCACAGGAATCTGTCTGATCTGCGTGGATTTACAGGATGAACTTGCAGGTGTCCTGCAAAATGATACAAAAAAGATAAGAAGCCGGTTTCATCTTTTGAGGACTTGAATTATTTGGAATCCACAAAGTTAAATGAATGGTCAATTTCCAACTTTGTTCCACTGAAACAGCTTGTTGACAGCAGCATAAATTATAAATTACAATTTTTTTTACAAAGGATTACATTGTTTTGGTTTTTAAAAAGTCTATGCATGGAATGGAAAACCAATCAGCTCTCCATGTAGGGCTTTGGGCATGGATATACACTATATAACAGAAACTAAAAGATACACTCGGGAAACACCACTAATTACTTATCCATTGCAAAATTTGTAATTATTGCACTTTGTGTGACATACATTATAAAAAGTCCCCTAATTGTGACCTATTAATTCAAAAGATACTTCAGATATGCGATTTGATTTTTGTCTTAACAGGTAAATATGTATTTGGCTTTTCTTTCAAATTCAAAATCAATTCATGCTTGTTTGGTTTGACAGCTTCATAATGACAATCCTCCATGTGGATCTGCTAGTATTATACAAATGTACCTGGGCATTTTTTAAAGGTCCCAGGGAAATGAGATGAAAACCTTGTCGAAATCTTCCAATTAAACAGGAACAAAAAAAAAGAAATACACTACCAGTGACATCATTAGGAAATTGATTTTCAGTCGTGCCATGAAATAGATTCACAACCAGTCACTGGAATGGTCTATTACTCTCTGAAAATCAATAGTTTCACTATGATGTCAGCACCAACCCAATATTGAATGCTTTCTCGTCCCTACTTGTAGACTTGACACAAACCACAAAATTCATTTGCATTTCTGGGACCTTATAGGACGAAACCATTTCAAGTCAATTAACTTTGTATAACAAATATTCCTCCTACATTAGTTGAAACACCTTGTTCCTGCATACAATTATCTTAGATCAGACAAAAACTTAACATGGTTCGCGGTACCACAAAATCCGTATTAAGAGCCACAATCAAAATATAAAATGCTAACAGGCCTTATGAGTCAGTTAAGTCTAGTTTTGATCACATTTTATCCAATCACACTTAGTTCTTTAAAGATCATAGGCTTGACAGCAGGCAGAATATGTTATTCACGCTTGCCAATGTTCAACTCATTACATACAAAAAATATTTTTTAATTACGTTTCCAAAGCACTGCACTGTGCGTTACGCAAACTTATCATGGTTTTCATGCAGCAAATTGCGTGCATCATGTCATTTGCACCGTGTGGCAAAACACTGTTTAAATTGATCAAAACACCAAAACATCCAAAACACATTAAAAGTACATTGAAACATGTTGAGTCATGTTTAGATAAAGGAAAACTTTAAAATCCCTTTTGAAAAACAACTTGTTCTACCTCACATGGGATTTGCTTAAAACTACCACATGCAGTGGCCAGCGCACTATGGGGCGGAGGGGGGTGGGTCCCTCCAAATATGGTGTTTGTTTATTCCCCCCCTAAAAAGTCAAGGCCCCAACCCAACCCAATTAGCAGTATTAGACTTCTTTAACAATTTAGACAATTAAAAATATTTTTAAAATAATAGTAAAAAAAAACTACATTTTTAAAAACTTCCAGTTACAAGTTTTTTTTAAAAAAAGTAAAAAAAAACTCTATGATTAATTTTAATTTACATAAAAAAAATATAATATTACAAGCGAACTCGGATTTACGCGAGCGTAAAAATATCGTCCCCGCCGAATGCCGATCACTAATGCAACTAAAACCGGCACCAGTCCACCCTTCATTTTGGCCCATCACTAGCTCGCCAAAAAATAATGGTTACTCAAGAAAAAGATCAAAGAAATGTTAAAATTCAGCATGCAAAAATTCCTGAACAATTCACGAAAAATTGTATTTGAATATGATTAATTTACTCAATGTGGCAACACTATTTTTGAAAAAAATCATTTGTGTATCAACAATTTAAATTTGGACCCATACGGGGTCTGAAAGCGGAGACGCGCGAACGAAACATGAATTTTACGTATTGCACCATTTTCCAAGAAAGTAAACAGGCTGCAACCCAAAAGACGGAATATGACCCACAGTAAAACTAGAACTAAAAAAAATTACCCAAATCTAATCAGGTCGAGAAAGAACTTCTCAGCCCACTTACTTCCACCAAGTTAAATCATTATAACGTTAAAGACTCAGAAAACTGACCCAGGCCTTGCGGGAAAAATTTCATAAATATGCCAATTCAGATACTTAATTAGAATATTTTAGACCCAAAATCTAATAGGTTGAGAACTCATCAACATGCTTCTTCCACCAAGTTACCTCATCGTAGCCCTTACAGAACTCCAGATAAATGTACACAATGTTTGCAACATTTATGTGCAATATTGACCTTTTCCCGTGACCTTTTTTCCCCTCCCCCTGACAAGACCCAGGGGAGGGACCCGGGGATGAATTACATGGTGAGTAGGGGGTATCCCTTCCTACAATATACCCAAAGTTTGGCTACTCTAGCAAATCAGAACAAAAGATATGCCCAAATGTTCCAGGTTACATTTTTATCAAGGACATACGGACATACGGACATAGAGACATTTGGACATACGGACGGAGCCCTTTTAGAGTCCCTATGCCCCGAATTCGTTCGTCGGGACAATAATGCTTGCTACCAACCCACATATACATGTGAAACTAAAAAAACCTTCCATTGATCAATTCAAAAAGAACTTTTGTGGGAGGAAAGGAAAGCATTATAATCTACTGTTCCAAGGTGGGATTCAAAATTACTCTACTTCCTAAAAACGCAGCCATTAGGAAAGTAATTACAAATAATTCTTCCAAAGTTCCTTCCTTGACACAATGTAGAAACAAAAAACAAAATCATGCAAATCTCATTTGC